>CAUYQG010069498.1:0-38509 GCA_963574415.1 Tarsius wallacei
CAACGTCCTCTTTAATTCATGCCATGGGGTGATAAAGGGGGTTTATTTGATGTCTGTTGTTTATTTGATGTCGATCAGTAATAGCAACACAGAAAGGGCAAAAAAGAATGGATATTAGAGACAATTATATTTAAAGAGCCATACACTGATTCCAAGTGAAGTTTTTCACAGCGATATTATCTCAAGTAACTCAGTGTTTTGATTAGTTTTACCAAGATTACTTCTCTTTTTTCTGGATGACCAATGCTTACCTAAAACTATTTGGGAGAGCCAGGCCCGGTGGCTCAGCCTATAATCCCGCGCTTTGGGAGGCTGAGGTGAGTGGATTGCCTGAGCCCGTGGGTTCGAGACCCGCCTGGGCAACTTGGCGAGACCTGATCTCTACAATAAATCAAAAAATTAGCTGAGCATGGTAGCGCATGCCTGTAGTTCCAGCTACTCGGAAGGCTGAGGCGGAAGGATCGCCAGAGCCCAGCAGGTCGAGGCTGTGGTGGCCGGGAGCGTGCCGCTGCACTTCAGTCTGGGCGACAGAGTGAAACTCCAACTCAAAAAAAAAAAAAAAAAACTATTTGGGAGGAAGCAAATGCAGTCGTGGAAACTACTCAATCAGTTCTTACAGAGGAGTGTTTCTGTCCCTCCGACATTTCCTTCTGCAGCTGGCCCTATGTCCTGCTGGCCCTAAACAAAGATATGTTATAATTTCAGAGATGTTGAAAGGCTCCCAAAATACCTTCCCATGAAATCCAATACTAACAAATTCCCACTTTTTATGGCTTGTCCTGTACCCCAAAGGATTGAGTCCAGAAAGCCCTTATTACAATATTACTGGAAGTCCTAACGCTTTGTCATCCACTATGATAGCAATAGAAACTTTGCAATTTCATAAGCTCTTTGTTAGAAAAGGCATTGAAAACATGAGGTTAGTTTTCATTTATTCAAACATATATTGTCAACCAACCATAGCTAGACTAATTGCTGGGAATCTCAAGAAACATCATTTTAAATGCCTCTACCTTCTGAGAGTTTATTTTTTGCTGGGAAAAGTGGACGTGCTGCACACAAGTAATTTTATTGCATGTAATAGATGTTAACAAGGAATTGTTTGATTACAAAAAAAACCCAGAAACTCACTGGGGCGAGTTAAAGGAGATAGTCAGAAGCGGTAACTCAAGTCTGTCATCCCAGCACTTTGGGAGGCGGAGGCGAGAGGATTGCCTGAGCTCAGGGGTTTGAGACCAGCCTGAGCAACATGGCAAGACCACGACTCTACAATAAATCAAAAAGTTAGCTGGGCATGGTGGCACGCACCTGTGGATCTAGTTACTTGGAAGACCGAGGAAGAAGGATCACCTGAGCCCAGCAGGTGGAGGCTGCGGTGGCTGTGAGCATGCCACTGCACTCCAGCCTAGAAGACAGAATGAGACTCCCACTCAAAAAAATAAATAAATAAATATAAATATAAATAAAGGAGATAGCATAAAAATTTAAGAGTATCTAACAAGAAATTGCAGTCTCAAGATCTCAAGAGGGACTCAAGCAGGAATTAATAAGCCAACAAGAACCAAGAGAGTGGCCCAGTCCTTCTCTTTTTTGTAGGCCCCCAAGTTTATCTCATATTTGCTTTTTCCTGCAATCTACTCCATTTTCCTACCCTTTTCTTCAACTCGGGTCTCTTAGCTTGCACACATGACTTCATCAACCCTTCACACACTATGAGACCTTATTCATCCAACACCCGTAGCCAACACATTCACTTTCTCTATAGCTCCATATCAATTACTTAGAAAGGGAATTTGACTTAATCCACCCCTAATCCAAGGACATAGCCTCTTGAAAGAAAGTGTTTTGATGAGGGTAAAAAAATTGCCCTCTCCAGAAAAATAAGGTAATTTCAAGGTAAGCCTTGAAGGAAAGGTACACATTTTCCAGAGAAACAAAGGGAAAAAAGCAGTCCAAGCAGACATAATGACATGTTTAAAGGCATAGATGAAGCAAAGCAGCCCATAAATAGCCTATAAAGATCCATGTATAAGGATCCATGGCCAGGAGGCAATTGATTAAGCTGGGAAGACAGCCAGCGACCAGGTTAGGAAGTATTTTTTATGCCCTGCTAAGGAGTCTGATTTTTACCCTATAGCTGATAGAGGCAGGGTGCCAAAATATTTAAGCAGAAGAGAGACCAAAGCAGACCTGTGTTTTAGAAAGAAAACTCTAACAGCAGGGTAAAGGAGGGACTACAAGGAGACCAGACGGAATACACCACTCAAGAAACTATTTCAGTAATCCAGACAAAAGATGGTGCAGACTCAAAATAAGACCATGGCAAAGAGGAATAGAGAGGAAAGATTCAAAAATATTAAGAAAGAAGAATCTAAAGTGGAATGGGGTCAGTTCAGAAAAGCAAAGAATCATAAGCTTTGATATGGGGAAGAGAAGGAACGTTTAAACCAAACTCAAGGCAGGTGGTAAGGGGCGTACCAGACATGGGAAAAAGAACACACAGGCAGAAATGATGAGCCTACAAGAGACATTTTGCCTTCTTTCTAATCTTTTCATGGGCTATTCTATGGTCTCTAAATATTTAAATCCAAATAAATAAAGGCAAATCCCAACTCTTTAGGTTGTGAGCACAAGAGGCTGCAAAATAATTGTCAATTAAACCTTCATCAAAGGCATACTTTGGTTATTCTATCATTTTATTTAAATGTCTGTCAATGCAGCCTGTTACACAAAAGGACAAGAATCATTCTTAATGAAGCTTTAACTTGTGAGTGCTTGGCCTTGTTTCATTATGTATTTAATCAGAAGTGTTTGTGGTGTTGTTTTCCTTTCAATTCCAAGAACAAAAAGTAAAAAATAAGGAATGCAAACTCCTCAGATGATCCTATGACTTTGAAGCCACATATCTAAACATATGATCTCTTGCTTTTGCATTTAGAAGCCCTGGGGAGCTACATTATCTGACTGATTATGAATGCGTATATTTTCATAAGAATATGCAATCTTAACCAGCTCAACACAGGACACTGAAGTGACTAAGTATCAAATTAAAGATTATTCTTTTTTTGTGTGGAATTCACTCCAGCAAGAAATTGAACAAGGGGATTTGAAATCTAAAAACAGTGGGACCACCTCCTGAGACGTTATTAATTATTGGTGGGTCCCAGTCTTTCAGTTTCTCATCTCCCCATACACCCAATGCTCCCATTGCTTTAAATTATTATCATTATTTGCTAAATGCCTTCAGTATGCTTGGTACCCTGGCAAGCACAGGAAAAGGTGCTATACCTGCCCAGGGGCTTTCTACCTAAATTACACAGATATAATTTAAGTTTGAAAATGGGTTGTAATTGTCAGTTGCAGTCTTTTCAACAGACTTAGAAGCAATAAGACAAAACTATACATAGGTTAATACACTTCTTTTTCCCCCACCTTGGATCTTCTTTCTCTTCCACAGCCTATCTAACCCTGACAGCAGCATCACAGGTCAGTAGTGAGAGGCCATGAATAACACAGAAAAAATTACTAGCACTTAGAAATAATCCTTAGCCAGGTGTGGTGGCATGTGCCTGTAGTTCCAGCTACTTGGAAGGCTGAGGAGGAAGGATTGCCTGAGCCCAGCAGGTCGAGGCTGCGGTGGCTGTGAGGCATGCCACTGCACTCCATCCTCAGTGACAGAGTGAGACTCCAAGTCAAAAAGAAAAAAAAATAATCTTGGATGTGCTCCACTTCTCACCCACTCCCTGCCCCCTGAGGGGGGTGGGATACTGTGTTCAGAAGCAGTTAATCAAGGGGTGCTGAGGAGGAGGGAAAGCCCCAGAACTGCCTTCCTCATCCCTGACCCTATTCCACCCAGTCCAGGTGTCGATATGGCTGGCAGCACTACATCCCTGTCCAAACCTTCACCATCCTCAGATGCCTTGTTCATCCCAGACCTCTCTTCCAACTCTTGTGACAACTGTCTAAAGAAGAGAAGTAGGGTCTGAAACTCCAGTGCCTCCGATTTCAGTACTTTACATACTCTGAGAAACACATCTCATCTATGTATATGTGTGTGTTTTCATAAAAGTCTAAGCAAATAAAAGAAGTGAGAAATGGGAATTCATCTATGTATATTTCCTGCCTCCACTCCCATTATTGCTAATAAAAACAATCCTTTTTAAAAATAAAAAAAAAAAAAGTGCTGTGTTTGCCTCAAGGTTAGATGGATGAGAGGGCAAAGGCAGTGAACCAGATGTCTATTCCACAGGATGGAATAAGCCCCAGACAAAAACCACAGGAGACAGACATGGAAAATTTCTGGTTGACTGTCCCTTGAGCCAGTGACGAAAAGAACTGTAGGGGGACTGATGCAAGAGATGGGATGTAAGGAAATGTCCCGATACTCCAGAGAATGACGGTGGCTTCACTCTACTAGAAAGTCCTTCTCCATCCCATAACCCCACTGCCATTGCAGCCACCACCAAACCAATCACACCCCCAGACCCTGCCAGTGGTGTCTACCATCAATGGTTTGTCATCAGGGCATTCCTTGTTTCCCCTCCCCAGCAGAGTAGTCCTTTCTGAATGCATAAAAGGGAGCCATACAGTACACCCAGAAGCTCAATCACTGAAAGTTATCTCCCTGTACCACGTCCTTACACAGAGTGACATGGGTTCCGCTGCTTTTTGAGGGCTAAGCTGAGAACCACCACATACACACCTTTGTATGGGAGGATGTTCGAATTATCTAGATCTGAATATGCATGTGTCTCCTTTAAACTATGCATTCCTTGAAGGCAAAGCTCTTGGCTGACCATAAATACAGTGAACAGTGTATATATGGATACATCTCTGAAGGCTAAGCACTTGCATCCTCACTGCATTACTGCCTGCTGGCTTCACCCTCTGCCTTAGCTTACACAGAACCAGCTCCTCAGTCATTTCAACCCAGCAGCTTAGAGCCAACCACACGCACTTCCACAACTGGCAATGTCAGCACTGCCACCTTCTCTGGCCATCTCTTCTGTTTCCTGTTTGTATTATTTCCACCCTGCATTCCCTCCTCAACACATGCTTTATCTATACATTCGGTATTAATTTAAAGGTGATTTACTGAATGCCTACTATGTATAAGGTATTTAAGAGTACAAGGTATTTTAAGATATATTAAGTTCAGAGTCCCTGGAGTGTTAACATGCCCTTCACGTCTGCTCTAACCAACAATTTATAAAATTTCAGCTAGGTCTTACTCCACTGATGCAGTATGAACCTAAATCCTTATCTCTCATACTCTTGGCATTTGTCTGGAGAGTCTTGAGTGCATGCATAGTTCTTTTCTTACTGATCCTTTAGTCTTATTGTTTAGACCACCGAAACCCCGGTCCATTTTCTTTGAATGAACCTTAGTTGTTCAATTATGAAAATAAAATCGATGGCTCAATGAAAATGTGTTTTGCAAAAAAATATACAAAGGTAACTTTAAAAGTAATTATGTCTGACGAGATTCAAGACATGCCACCCAAAATATGGAACCCTAGTATCTTTTAAGCTGAAGTAGTATTTTAAGCTAAAAGAACTTGAGAAAAGGGCAGAAGCAGGAAGGTTCCCCTAACCTTCCTCCACCCTTCTACCCCCAGGAAGAATTTTCTGACCATCCCTGGAAGCGGGTCATAAGACCCTCATGTGAGGAGTGACTTCCCTACCCCCACAAAAAAGGAACATCATTATCTCTGTAAACGGAGGGACACAGAGAAGAATCTGAGCACAGAGACCTTGTTAAGTTTTCCCCAGTTTATTACGCATAGTTCATACTCCAAGTGTCCTATCATATTTCTCTACCATTGTCCACTCTTCACCAAACCTACTACAAAAAACATTTAGGTTTAACTGTTTCTTCAGATCTTCATTTTCTTATGAAGTCTCCTGTGTCTCCAAGAGACCTTACATTTAATACATTGGTGTGTTTGCCTTTTGTTAATCTTGCTATGAGGGCTTCGGCTTTGAACCTATGGTGGGTAGAAGGAAAGATATTTTTCCTCAAAGATATGCGCATCTATTCTGTATCAATTTTAAAAAAGAAAAGATATTTCCCTTTCCTACATAACAGAGATGACTTACAGGAGATAAAGAGAGTAAAAGGAAATAAAAGCTACAGTAAAAGTAAAACAAAATTAAAATAACTGAAATCCTGAGAGAAAGAGGTAATGCTGAATCATGTTTACTTGAAAATATAAGCCGGGCTCGATGGCTCAGCCTGTAATCCCTTGCTTGGGGAGGCTGAGGTGAGTGGATTGCCTGAGCCTGCGGGTTCGAGACCCGCCTGGGCAACTTGGCGAGACCTCATCTCTACAATAAATCAAAAATTAGCCGGGCATGGTAGTGAGCACCTGTAGTTCCAGCTACTTGGAAGGCTGAGGCGGAAGGATCGCCGGAGCCCAGCAGGTCGAGGCTGCGGTGGCCGGGAGCGGCCACTGCACTCCAGTCTTTGCAACAGAGTGAGACTCCAACTCAGAAAAAAAAAAAAAAAGAAAATGTAGATTTTCAGGGGGGAAATGAGACAGAGGTGAGTTTTCACTTGACAAAAATATTTACAGTATCACTTTGCAATATGAATAAAGCATGGTTCAACTACTAAAAACAGAATATACATACCTCTTTTCTGGTACACATGAATATAGCAAGTCTATAGTATTTGTACAATAATCACTCAATATACACTTGCTAAATAATGGATGATCATTTCTCAGTTTTTAGCTCCGTTCTGTCTTCTAAACCTTGCCAAATATTTATGAAAATAATAATCAGGTGGGAAGCATATTTTATGAACAGGTCAAATGATTTAAGACGGGATCAGTCCTCTGTTTTCTCTTCACTGCCCAGGCAAAGGCTAATATATGATTGTCAGACCTGGAATCCATAAATGTCATAAGCACAAAGCTAGAGAATCCATATCATGGGGGGAGGGTCAAGGTGCAGAGTGGAAGGGAGGAGAGAAACAGAAATACTCCATTGACAGAGAGCATTTTATTATCATACATTCTAAATGTTGGCAAAGGGATGTTTTAATCTTATTGTAATGTGTTTTTTCCTAGTTTCTATACTGCCTCAATTCTTGTATCCAAATTACTACCTCTATTTGCCAGTAAATTCACTTTTTCTCTCTATACTTTCTATAGGTCTTTTAATCTTATATTTCTCCCGGTTTTCTCATCACTGCCTCTCCTGCCCACCCTCTTCTTTCATTAGTCTATGTAATCTATTCCTTTTCTCAATTATTTTTTTCAAATTTTTTTCTTATCTTAAATCGGGTTTGTATATTATCAGGCATATAAACAAAAGTAGTAACTAATACAGGATGCTAAAAATAAGTATAAGAATAACAGCAGCATCATTCCATTTTTAAAAAAAACTAATCCGCTTTCTCCCCCCTCAGGGAGGATTCCATCTTACTTTGTTTTTGTTGTTATGAGCATCTTTACTCAGTTAAAGGTGTAAGTGTGTATCAACATTTCCAACAAGAGCGCAAGTCCTAAACGAGAAGCCCAGAGAATTCAGGGTCTGTAAAAACTTGCGGGTGCCTTGACTTTTTGATGGGAATAGATTTGGGTCTGCATGAAGTCACCGATGTTCCTCTGAAGAAACAAATGTCAGCGCGACCTATCAAAGTCAACCCTGAGCTAGGTAGCAACAATGAGCTGGGGATTAGCATTGACAGCTCTCTTAATGTGATTCTTTTGGACAGGGATTAATTTAATGTGTTGCTGTCAAATGAAACAAAAAACGAGATGGATTTACTAATGACTCTATTCTATACCACACACTTTTCCACTCCTGATCTATGTCAGAATGAATCTGACAGCAAGAGAAAATAATTTTTAAAATGAAAAGGAAGAAGACATTCCCTTCTTGACAAACTTTCAAGAAGGGAGTCTTTACTGGGCTCCCAAGAGGGAGGATGAGCAGGAGTGCCGGGCCACGTGGAGGGAGGCATTGAGTTTGGTCCCAGCCTGTCCCGCCTTCCGCATAAACTTGCAAGGCGGCCTTCGCTTCTCCAGGCCTCAGTCACCTCCTACATGAATGTTAAACGGTTGTATTGCCGAGGCTTCTGAATTTCCTCTGGACTCTAAACTGCCCTTTTCTAGAAGAGGGAGCCCCCAAACCCACCAAGAGCACAAGCCTTGTTTCAAAGACAACTCGCTGTGCGGCTGTGACAGAGAGGGGGCGAGTCAGAGAGCGAAGGTTGATCTTTAGCAAAAAAAAAAAAAAAAAAGATTTGCCAAGTCAAATGCTAAAGCCTCCTTAAAATAATTTGGATCCTTCTTTGTTCTCCCTAACAAAGAAACTTTAATTCGCAGTTCTCTGCAAAGAAAGACAATGCAGACAAGCCATTTTCGGGTGAAAGGTGTCTCGTCAATTAATAACCATTGAATAATCACGGTGGATTGGCAGGCGCTATGCATCGAATAGGGCGCTCCTAACAGGAACCTGCACCGATTTACAATATAGACCGGGCAGTATTCTTCCTGGCGATTGTTTCGTTTTCACGCCTCGGAGGTGCACACGTTCCTAGTCTTGTGTATTTGGGTGCATTCCTGTAAGGGACCGTGAGGACGGTAACAGCCCGAGCCTCCTCGTGGCTGCGACTCGGGTCCCCCGGACAGGGACGCGTCCTGGCCGCGCTCCAGCCCAGGCACGGGGACACGTGGTCCCGACCGGCGCCGGCGCCCTGGGGCTTGTGGTCACCCGGCCAGGGCCGGGCCCCTCGGGGGGTCCGAGCCGGGATGGGGGCGTGGGCCCGGGACGGAGGCCGGGCCGCCGAGGGGGCGCCCCGCGATGGCGCTGCTGGCGAAGAGCCCGGCCGGGACGGGGGCCGCGGGACGCGGCGCTTCTCCGCTCGCCGGCGCCCAGACGCCTCTCGGTCCCGGCTCTGCTGCCCAGACTTCGGCCGGGTGGGGTGCCGAGAGAGGACCCCCCGCCGACTCCCTGCAGCGCGCTCGGGCTTGGGGAGGAGAGGGCTCCCGCCCGGCCGCCGCCGCTCCGGGGCGCTCCGGCCCGATCGCGCTCTGCGGGCGCCGCGCGTCCTCTCCCCGGCGGCTCGCGAGGTCCGGCCGGAGCCCGGTGGAGGAGCGCGGCGAACCCCGCTCGGGCCCTCGCTCGGTGACCTTGGGCCGTCACCTGACCTGAGTCTCAAGGTCGCGGCTTTCCCGCCCGCCGCGCGGGGCTGAGACGCCGTCTCCCCGGGCTCCCGGGAGGATGAGCTGGAGGCAGGGATGGGTACCACTCCCGCGCGTCGAGCGCCCTGCCCGTCTTCGCGGACTCCGCTTCTTCTCTTTCCTGTTTTCTGCCTTCTCTCTTCCCTGGTTTTTGCTGTCGTGTTTGATCCTGGGTTTCCCCTTGGTTCTGTCCTCCCGGTCTCTCGCAGCATCCTGTTCGCCTTTCCTTCCGATTCTCCCTTTCCTCCCGTGTTCGTTAATGGACCGAATTCACCCGAGATGCGCCCCCACTCCCGAGGCCCTGGGCTCCCCCAGACAGCCCCCGTTGTCCCCGCCAGCCTCCTCCCCGGGCCGCCCCGAATAAACAGGCAGTCGGGAAGGCTCCGCTGACTGTGTAAACGCCGTCTTCCGACGCAGGTGACCTGGGCCCACTTCCGACCGTTAGATTTCTGCTATGCGGGACCCCTGAGACCACGGCTGCCTCAGGCAGGAGCGGCCGTGGCTTCTTTGTCACCTTGTCCCCGACGCCAGGCGGGCTTAGCAAACATCGGCCCGCCACCGGCGAGCGGAGTGGGGAGGCCGAGCCTGGAGCCCAGTCTGCCAATTACTCGTCTTGGTTCTTGGTACGGAGAAAAGTAGCTTCGTCGACGATGCGCCAAATCCAAATAGGAAGAGAGTTCTAAAATCTTCAAATAAGCTGAAGGATACTATGCAAAAAGAAATTAGTAGCACCGTGTTTACTCAAGGATTGTGTTTTTTTTTTTAATGTTCCATGATTTTTTGCCTATCAAACAGGTTTGGATCAAGCTCATAATTGTGAAAGTTAGGTTAGAAGAGAGAAAATTAAAACACCACAAAGCTAAATTGCCTAAAGATGATGCATTGCACTTATACTCATTTACTGAAACATTTTAAAGATGCTAAAAAATACATGTTATTTCTTTACAACAAAAAACTTACTACGATATACAAGATCATGGTACAGATAGTACAAAGAGTATGAATAAAATGTCATCAACTATAACCAAAAGTTTGTATAAGAACTTTTTTAAAAGAAGCAAAAAGCTTGGGAAAAAATGTTAAGACCTCTTGTAAAAAAAGGCTAAATAGATCATTTTTGGTTGTTTCCAAGTTACTTCCAACCTAAAAGTAGCAGGTTTCCTTTGAAATTCTTTCTCATTTTTATTAGAATCTAATTGAACATCACCTGTAAAAGATGGGGGAAGGAAGACAAGGGGGAGAATATCAGTTCTATGCACAGATTTTTGAAAAAGTTAAAGAACCACAGTACCACCTTGTGGGGACGACAGATTTTTTTCTTCTTCAGTATTGTGGTTGTGTTTCCCTCAATCATAGTCACACAGGCATGTGTACACACACACAAATTAAAAATAAAAACAAAGCCATTTGAGCCATAGTGGAAACGTTTGGGTCTATCTGAATAAATTGTGATAATATGCATTCTCTACTATTTTAAGCACATTAGCATCTTTATATTAAACTTTTAAGACTATGCAAGTTAAACATAACAATAGAAGGCATTAAGTAACTATAACTTGAACACTGCAAATAATCCCACAAATCAAATGTTAGGCATGAAACAAGCAGTAAATGTAAAATTATTTGCTTATTCTAAAAGAAGAAGAATTCTTTTAAAATTGGCTTAGATTTCACCATTGAATACTATTTATACTTTTAAAAAATGTATTTCTTTGTTCAATCGCTTGACCTGGAAAAGGCATATACTTAGAAAAATATAAAACAACTTTTTATATTTTAAAGTTGTTTGTCTCATTATATCTAAGAATGGTGAAGCAGCCAGACATTTATGGAACCCATAATCTTTACATTAACAAAACTGTTCTAAGCACTTACAGGAAATATAGAGGGCACAAATCATAAAGCTCTGATTTTAAGAAGTAAAATTATAAGACTCCAAAGCCAAGAAATGCAAAATAAAAACGATTCCTCTTCTGTTGTACATCTGGAAATACCTTACATGACACGAAATGTTTCCTGCTCTAAATGTGTTTTCTGTAAGGCAAGAGGGAATTCGGGGGTTACCTGTAGGCATTCTTTATTCTTTGTGCTTTAGAATCACAGGGCTGGTATATCCCTCTGACCTTCAGGAAGGACTAAATCAAAAGCATCCCAGGAAGAGACCAGTGTATTTCAAACTGTGTTCAGCAGAGCCCTAGGGGCTGTCAAAAGATTAGGAGGGGAGGGGAACACCGAGAGAGGCCCCTCACTCCCAGCTTCCACCAAGCAATTTTGCTTTCATCGTTTTCACTTACAGGAATTCTGCCTACGACTGAATGTCAACAACAGGCTCCATGGCTTTACAAATGTGAGAAAATTACTCATCTAACTTAACTTCTTTTGTATAAGTCTAGTAAAGAATTGCTATAAGAAATGCCCTGATGCTGCCTGCAAGTTTTCTAACAAACACACTTTAAGAGCAGTGCTCCCATGCTTCCACAGAATTTTAAAAGTATGTTTAAAGTTTTTTTTAAATATTAAAAAAAAAATGTTCATTACAAAATGCATACAGGTTGAAAAAAATCGGTTAAACTGAAGAATACTAAATTAACAGTCTCCCTCTCATAATCCCAAACCATTCATTCCCCAGGAGTCACACAGTCAACATTTTGGTTTGTATCCTCCCAGACACTGCTTCTCTGTGTGCACAAGTGTGTGCGTGTGTGGGTGCACACACATATCCACACCCACAGAGTGTGTGTGCGTTTGTTTGTTTCAAGAAAACAGGATCTTATATCTGTGTTTTTCTCCTGAATACCACAAGAACATATTTCTGTGTCAGTAGTTACCACCTCATTCCTTGCAATGCCTTCATAGTATTCAAAGTACGGATGTATATAATTAAATCTCATCCCTCTTGATGGATATTTGGATTTTTGCTTGTATGTCATATATTTGCACTTGCTTTTTTCTCTATCTAAAATACATTTTCTACGCTTTTCACCTGGCCTACATTTACACATACAAGTTTCCATTTTTAATGTTGCCTCCTCAGAATAGCCACGCTATTAGAACAACTTACAAGAACAATTTCAAAATTTAGAAACGTAATTTTTTAATACAATGGACTCTTCCTGAAGAAGCCAACCTTTTCTCTATCTGGGCGTTTTAAACACAAAAGAATAGGATTTTAAAAGCATAGTTGTATATTTATTTCTTCTCTACAAAGCAAATAAACCTACATCTTTTTTTAGATTTTTCCAATACCTCAAGAATGAGATCAATGCTTTTTTGGAAAGCTGTTTGGCAACATCTTTCGAGATTTTAAATGTTCGTGTCTTTCAACCCAACATCGAGGTATCTTTTCTATAGGAATATTCATACAGGTTCATTAATATAGTCAACACATTCATTGAACCCACTGAACCCATGCTAGCCATTTTGCTAATTTCTCATAGAAGAATATTAAACGAAAAAAAGAAAACTCAGGGAGATTATATTGTAGTGGGAGAGACTTCCACTGGAAAAATAATCACATAGTACATATGTCATTATAAATTGTAATAAATAGTAATAGGAAAATCACACTATAACAAATGATTTTAACAGTGGATTTTCTTCCCAAAGAGCTACAAAATACCTCTCATTATTCGTCACCTTTTAAACTCGATCTTTGATGATGTATTTTAAAAGCATTCCACATGTTCTTTCTTTTTCTTAGGTATACCTTAACACAAAAACTTCTTAAGTCTAATGAACCTTTGCTTGAGATTGACAAGCCACTGCTTTCCGTTCATTTTAGCCCTTGTCCCAAATCTATCATTAAGATATTATTTAGATACTTAGGCCTTTGCATCTTGCCAACTTTTCTGTTTTTCCTTTGAGAAGTCATTTTTCAAATGAAGACACAGCATAATAGGACATCATTTATATCCATAAAAAATACCATTCAGATCTATACATAAATCTATAAATAAATACCATTGCTAGGATAAAGCCAACAACATAGGTAAAGCTAAATTTTTGACTGGCAGTCAACACCAATGTAGCACAATTTCAAAATCGCTGCTGCTTTAGATGGTTCAGAAGAGTCCAGATTTTGCATACAGAAGATAATTTGGGTGTGCCCGTGTTTAAGATATTGAAGTTTGTACTTTAATAGATGAAAAGGTATGTGTGAGTGGGACTCGGTGGCTCAGCCTGTTATCCCACGCTTTGGGAGGCTGAGGTGAGTGGATTGCAGGACCCCAGGGGTTCGAGACCCGCCTGGGCAACTTGGCGAGACCTCATCTCTACAATAAATTAAAAAATTAGCCGGGCATGGTAGCACGCACCTGTAGTTCCAGCTACTTGGAAGGCTGAGCGGAAGGATCGCCGGAGCCCAGCAGGCTGCGGTGGCCCAGAGCAGCCACTGCACTCCAGTCTGGGTGACAGAGTGAGACTCCAACTCAAAAAAAAAAGAAAAAAGAAAAGGTATATGTGAAAACAAAAGGCTAACATAAAATATAAAGTGTATTCTATTATATTGGAGCAATAAGGCCTAGGAAAAAAAAGATGTTTTTTAGCTTTCAAGGACATCAGTTGTGACAGAAGTAACAGATACCAAAACTAAGCTGAGTTGTGAACTCACAGAAAATTTAGATATGTCTGAGCATATCTAGAGACAGGTGAGATTTGGTCACCAAAGGTTTATTTGTAAAAGATGCTTCTGGAAAATCACTCATCTTTAGGTTAACAGACTTTCAGAGCACCAGTTTGACCCAACAAAGTGTAATGAGCTGGTCTCCATACACAAGGATGATTTTGGCTGTGTTAGCAAGCTTATGTGAGACAATATATGGAGACTTCCTGAAAGCACTGGTAAGAATTTAATAGGCCAGAATGGCCTCAGAGTAGGTGGGGGAAGGTAATAACCGGAGAAACCTTGATGTGTTTCTACAGGTGTGGAACTGTGATCTTATTCTGTATCTGTATCTGGTGCACCCTGAGGAAATGTGAGTTAAATAACATAACACTAGGCCCTAATTGGAGAAAGTCATTGTGAAGCCGACATTGGCTTTTTTGTGCCAAGTTCTTTCTTTTAAACTTTGGCTGAGTTTGAATTTTGGAAGCAGGGTTATTTCTATTTGAATCATGAGAAAAACAACTACTGAAGAAAGGATTAGTTGAGGGTTCATTAATGATGATAACTGGTATAAATCAGTACCTTGAAACTAGTTGACTAAAACCCCCAAAATCAAAAACAGAACAGCCCTGTCCCCTAGCGGCTGGAAAAGGGATTGACTGGGACAGGGGGCATGAGGGAACTTTCTGAGATGATGGATGTTTTTACTATGTTAGGGTTTGGTTTATAAAGGTATATTCCCGTGTCGAGACTCGGCGAAGATTTACTCATTTTTTATATGTAAAATTTACCTTGGAGGAAAATTACGTAAAAAAGCACCCTGAATTCTTGTTAATGATATGAACGCTGAAGTATTTAGGGGGAAATTTGCCAATTTACTTTCATCAGTAAATACATCAAAAATTAAGATGTATTAATGGGCAGATGAAGGGTTAAATAGCTGGCTAGAGAGAGATGTGATTCAGCAAGCAGAGTAAAATTTTAATGATAGAATCTAGGCGATAGACATTTGAGTGTTCACAGCAAAATTATTTCAAGTTTGCTGTGTGTATGAAAATGTTAATAATATAATATTGAGAAAAAATAATTCCTGGAATCAAAGAAGGTTGGAATTCTAAAAGGAAATGACGTAGACTAAGACAAGATCGGTATATACCCCTATATGAAACCAACAGAAAACCAGAAAGATGGGCATAGGCAAGTTCAGAATGTCAGCTCATCTCATTGCCCCTGCCTCCGATTCCCCAGCACCCTACAGTCGGTTATATTGATCATCCTACCTGGAGGTCAGTCTTTCCCTGATTATCCAGCCATTCTGTGTGATAGGCAATCAATGAGTAAGCAGGTACAGCTGTTCACTACACAACTTACCCCTTACACACACATCACACTCAAAACAAACAAGCCTAGAAGCGGACACTTGCCCACATCCTCAGTCTCATCATTGACTTCCATGTTGCTGCCTGAGCCTCTTCTGCCCAGTCAGGTTTGAGGTTCAGTGCCCCAGTGAAGACCAATGAGATTCGGGAATTACTCTGCCCTTTTGAATCCCAGCTCTGGGAAGCTCTAGTCATAAGGGTGGTGTTTCTGTTTTGGTTCCTGTTATCTCATCGGGTCTCTGTGGTCACTCTCCCACTTTGGCGCCTGAGGCCCAGCCTATCACATAAATAGATGATGACTGCTGTACCAGAATGACCCCTAGGATAGACAGCTAAAAAAGAGGGCTAGAAGGGGTCCTAGACTTGTAATACAGAGACTCAAAAAAGGTTGAAAGAGCTGGGGCTATTTCTAAAGAGCCCGAGATCAAGTCACATAATTATTCAACAAATATATTCAAGTCTCTACAATGTACTAGGCACTATGCCAGGCACTGAGTAATTGGTGGCAAACAAAACAAATATAGTCTCTGACCTACAGAGCTTGCAATGGTGGGAGAATTAGTAAATAAACACCATATATTTACATACACATGAATATATCATAACTTATAAATGCTATAAAAAAACAGGACTCTTTGAGATAAGTTTTTTACTGAAAGCTGTTACATGCACAGGTACAGTGTGTTATAGGAAAAGAATACAGATTAAAATCAGTGATGGGAAGAAATACATGAAGCAGAGTCTGGGGAATTAGCAGACACAGACCTTCTGTTGTCCTCTCCCCATGGAGTCAGGACACATTACTTTCCTGGCATTGATGTATGACAGTAGGCACAGAACACTGTCAACCAGGGAAGCTCGCTTGAGTCTTTGGTGTCCAGAGTGTTTATTGGAACTTGACCACATGCTATACAAATGGCTGACCTTTAGTCTTCAGTCACTTTTGGATATTGGTGTTTGGCTGATACCTTTAGTTTCCAGTCCCTTCTAGAGGCAAAACTGATACTGTGAGGCCCCAACCATCCACCATAAATCACTTTGCTAGACTATTTAGTGGCCAAAGCCTTTAAGCATACAAAGACACTTTTATGACATGTTAAGTTCCAAGAGATTACCTGCTAGTACCCAAAGGCTTACCCATCTCTCTTTGGCCAAGGTTAATTCTTCACTACACTAACAGGGAGGGAAAGAAAGAGGAAGACAGTATACCATGTGTCAGTGAATATGGAGGCATTTTCTCCTTTCATCCTTTGTTATTAGAAAGATACTAAGATTGTCTTTATTTTACAGACATATGGATTTAGTGATATTTAGTAATTTATCAAAGACCATGTAAGTAGTAAATGGCAGAACCAGGATTTGGGCCTCTGTTAGCCTAACTCCAAAGGACATGATCTCTTTGAGATAATATTAAGGTAACGCACTTTAGGTGGGTTGGGAAGGGAAGGTTTTTCTAAAGTACCATTTAAGTGGGAATCATGTGAAGGGAAATACAGGGGAGAGTGGGAAAGATAGTCAAAGCAGAGGGGAGAAAATGTGAACGTTTCTGAGACAAATTAGTGTTAGAAGAAAGAGAAGGAAGCAGGTGTGACTGGTATAAACTGGTGGAAGTCAGGGAAGGGATAGGTCCTTGGATAAAGTTTTGGACAAGAGAGCATGGGCCAGATTTTATCATGCAAGTCTGGTAAGTGTGTCAAGCGCTTTTATTTAAGTACAGTGGGAAACAACGTAAGAGTTTTTGGCAGAGAAATTAAGTCTTCCTGAATGCCACCTGCCCCAGAAGTAGCTCCAGTTCTGGTACCAAACCTTCTGAAATAATACAAGAATGTCGGTGCCAAAAGATCAGGGGCTTGTATTTGTATCAGCCACTACGCTTTCCCCCATGTCTAAGATAGCAGGAAATGTTTATTCAAACATTTGAAAAAAATGTTTTGAATAAACAGTATATCTCTAAGGACTGTAGGTCTTTTTTATGACTATAGACTTAGTTCATACTCAGCATTTAATGGCTCTGCCCATTTTTAAGCATCTAACTATGGATTCAACACCATAGGGTACTTATTGCACATAGCAAAGAAAAACTTAAGTCTCCCACACATTGGACAAGAGCCAATTTACTTAATATTTCAATCACAAAAGTCTTGTGGAGTGGAGGAGACCAGTGGGTTCATATAGAGTGTATATTAAGGATTAGAAAGCCTACAGTTGCAAGAGAGAGAAAAATGCAAACTCTAAAGGGGTGGTGGGAGAGTGTTGGTGGAATGGTTGGAAATTAATGGTTCAAGTAAGACTTCAGGGGTGGAACTCCAGGTATCACCGAACCCAGAAGCTCAGGCTTTGTCAATAGGATTCTGTTTCTCTCCCGCTATGTGCCAATTCCTTTTACAGGCTTTGTCCTCAAGCAAGCTCTTCCCAAATGGTCACAAAGACAGCTACTAGTAGCTCTAGGTATACAGACTACCAGCCTAGAGACCCTAGGAATGAAAACGACGTTTTCCTATAGTTCTAGCCAAAGTTTATTGTTTCTGATTGACCCTACTTGGTTTATATATCTACTCCTGAGCCAATCACCAAAGGGATGTCACAAAAGAGATGTACTGCTCTCCTTGTCCACTCCTATATGGTGTTCTCACCACTAAAGGGGGAACAATCAACCCCACCTGAAACCCAAGTATAAGAATGGTCATTCTCCAAGGAAAACTAAGACGTCAATGCCAAAACAAAAGTCAGCTGCAGCACATTAAGCATCATTTCTACATGCAAAGAATGACTAATAAACCATTGTTTTTTCAAAAGAATGCAAATAGTATATGAATCCAAAGCTTTAAATAATAGACTCTAATGCATATAAGCTTTCTGCCATATTTTCTCAAGGTTTGACTAGTTGTAAATTTCAGATAAGCATTGCACAGGGACACAGTGACCATTAGAAAATTATAGTTTTTATTTTATTTTATTTTATTTATAAACATATTTTCTGTTTTAAAATTGTGGGGTACAGTTAAGGGTTAGGTATACAAATATGCATCGTTCAGGCACCCTTGTTGATAAGGGGTGTCTCGCCGTCCCCAGACAGATATTGACTACCGTTAATCCGGCCTCCCTTCCCCTCCCTCCTCCTCCCCATGGTTTCCCGCCACTGTCAATCCTTTCCTCATAGTGTTATGATAGATGTTCAAGGTCCACTATATGTGTGAGAACATGTGATACTCAGATGCATAAATCTTTACACTGATATATCACAGTAAGAAATAATCATTTGTAAGAATGTTTTGCATTCCTAAGAAAGCATTTACTTAATATTGTCTAAATTAAGCTAAAAAATGCTACTAAATATGGTGCTTATTACAAACATATATATGTCTAGTTCATTTGAGTATATATATTTATGTTCTATATATTTATAATAGTATGTATAGATAATATTCTGCATGGTATTAAGAATTATTTGTGCTTCTTCAGACCACTTAATCAGGGAAGTATTCAGTTTTGAGCATTTTTCTAATAATCAAAAGTTTAAAATTTTCTAAATATAGCTGAACCAAATATAAAAACTTTGAGAACTGCTGATCTCAGTGAGATATTAGTGAAATAATAAAATAGACCTTGAAGCAATTGAAGTTCTGCAATAGTGAAAAGCCATTTTCAAAATAAAAGACTGTAGATGAAGAAGGGGAAAAACTGGTACATAGTAGACGTACCAGTACCAGATATGCAAAGTCAGAAAGCTGCAGTCAATATAGAAGAGCAGAGCAGAGAAAATGTATTACCATTCTAGTGATGCAATGTAAGTACCAGGGAAAATAACTAGACATATTAAGTCAAACCAATAACCTCTTATTAGTAACTAAGAAAATCTACAAGAACAGCATTCATTGGCAAGAAAAACATGCAAATATAACAACAAAATAAGCTCAACTTTAAACTTTCATGAAGGCAAAAGTTAAGATGACACAGTCATTAGTCTTAGTTATTACTGTGTGTCTACAGCCTGCTATAGTACCTAGCACACTGCAGATTTTCAATAAAGTTTATTCAATTAAAAAATGACGTACGTATGCAAAAACTCTACCAGTTGCATTTGCGATTTAAAGTTAACAATTAGATGGGTCATTTGGTGATCTCAGAGTCAAACCACCTAATCAAATACAAAATTTGGGTGAACATGGATTAAGTGAATGTGAATTTATATACACCAGCATTTATATAACTGCAAGTCTGCAATCAAATATACCCAGTAAGATTCTGCCAGTCATACATTTAAGGTATATAAGTTTTCAAGTCTGAAAAAGAAACAAAAATCCTGCCCACCATCCATATCTAGTAGATTCGTACTGCTATAACCAAGAATTTTTTTTTTTTTTTTTTTTTTTGAGTAAGAGTCTCACTCTGTCACCCATGCTGGAGTACAGTGGCATGCTCACAGCCACCACAGCCTGGACCTGCTGGGCTCAGGCGATCCTTCCACCACGGCCTTTCAAATAGCTGGAACTATAGAGGCACGCTACCACACCCGGCTAATTTTTTGATTTATTGTAGAAAAGAGGTCTCACCATGTTGCTCAGGCTGGTCTCAAACCCCTGGGCTTAGGCAATCCTCTCACCTCGGCCTCTCATAGTGCTGGGATTACAGACTTGAGCCGCTGCACCCAGCCAATACCAAGTTCTTAGTTAGGTTTCCCCTAGGAGCAAACCCTGAGACAAGAGTCGCGTGCACATGGTTATCTGAAACAGTGATTCTTACAGAAAAATAAGTGGGGGGATACAGAAAAGGAAAGACAAGCAATATACAGTGCAATATTAAGCCAACTGTGCAGTAAACACCACAGGAAGCTCTAGAATTATACCCACAAGATCCCAGGGATTTATTTCTCTACACCACAGGTCACTTTGCCATCATCTGGGGTACATTAATCTCCATGCACTTCCAGCAAAGGTAACCTCACAACAAAGATGTAGGTGCTTGCTGTGGGAAGTCAAGCTTACAAATGTGGAAATAGAGAATCTGAGGGGACAGAGTTGGAACACCTAGAATGTCTGTTGTACCTGGCATGTATCGGCAGTTCTTATGTGAGCAAAAAAGACTCTCAAGCAAAAGAGATGAAATGAAAACAAAATATAACTGCAATTTCTTTTTAGCTCTAGGCTAAACAGCCTTTACAGTTACCATAGTATAGTGACAACTACTGTCTACACTAAATACATCACCGTTGCTTGATGAAGGCATGAATAAATGAATTAGGGCACCAGAACAGCACAGCCATAAGAGCCCACTTGCACTGAGTTTTGAGTTTTCTTTTCTGAAGTTCACTTTTGACAACCTAGCTAAGAGGAGATGGCTTTTTTTTCTTTGAGTCGGTGTCTCATGCTGTCACCCAGGCTGGAGTGCAGCTGCACTACCATAGCTTACCACAACCTCAACCTCCCGGGCTCAAGCAATCCTTCCACCTTAGCCTCCTAAGTAGCTGAGACTACAGCCATGCACCACCACCACCAGCTTATTTTTTGATTTTTTGTGGAGACAAGGTCTCACTAGGTTGTCCAGACTGGCTTTGAACTACTAGCCTCAAGAGATTCTCCTGACTCAATCTCCCAAAGTGCTGGGATTACAGGCGTGAGCCACTGTGCCCAGCAGGAGATAACTTTGATGCAGTATGGGGGTACCCCAAAAAATGGAATTACCTTTGGGGGGCAGGCCCCTTGTAGTACAGGCTTCCCCCTCTAGGTAAGTGTTCTAGGAACCCACTGGCATCAGTGTACCAGCCAGCATTGTTGTGAGAGGCTGTGTTTTGCTTCAGTGATTTTTTTTTTTTTTTTTAGATTCTTTCAACATGTTTGCAAACCATTTCATGATGGGTGATTTACCAGCGCATCTGCCCACACTGCGCTGAGTGTTCAGCAATTTTTGACCAAAAAACAGCATGACCCCCATGCCCCACCCTCCCTATTTACCCAATCTCGTCCTGAGCAACTTTTTTGTTGTTGTTTTCTCAGATGAAAAACATCCTCAAAGGGAAACGATTTGCCAATGTGAAAGCGATGAAACAAAAAACAGCATAAGCACTAAAAGGCATCGACATTAACAACTTCAAAAACAGTTTCGAGCAATGGGAAAAACATCTTGATAGGTGTACTGCATCAGACAGAGGGTACTTGGGAGGTGACTGAAGTTTAAACATGTAAGAAGAAATACACAATTGCTTATAACTAAATTCCAAAGTTTTGGGGGGACCCCTCTCATACTTTTTATTTCATAAGACACAGTCACATATTCCATTTCTAGTCATAAAGAACGAAGAATAAAAGTAATAGATTAAGTTCTAACAATTTCTCCTAATCTATTAAATCATAATTACATAGCCAATTTAAATCTAAAGCAAAAAAGCATCTTGAATGTAAGAAAAGTCATCTTACTTCTTCTCTACATATTCTGAGTCTCTCAAATTTTTTCTCAAGATTCAATGGCACCTCAAGGCTAAATTTGTAATGCAGATTTGCATCTTATCCTAGTCCTGCTGCTAATTTTGTTGCTTAAAAATCATTTTTATGTCAGCTCAATATACTTCAATTGGAGGTGAATTATCAATTCTTATAACAACTATTTTTTAAACATTAAGCTAGCAACCTAGGATATAATATATTATTTGTTTTCCAAAGGGGATCAATTCCAGGTTGATTAAAGTTGATAATGAGTCCCTTAGAAAAAAAGTAGAAATCAATTCTGAGCAGCACAGTTAAGGTAAGCAATATCATATGAAATTAAAACCAAAGACAAATTCATTCGTGTTAGCTTAATAAACACTATATGTCAATTAAAATATGCTATTGTTTTTCTTTTAATGAAGATGGCTCATATTGATTAATAAACTTTTAGATTGTTTGGATATATGATGAGTTGTAGAACTTACTCTCATTTAGATTAATCAAGAATTGTTTAATTCAGTCTCAATAAAATTTCCCTTTAGGCTGTAAATTTCATCTGGTTTGGGTCAAGATAATAACATATAGTACTAACCTTAAGCAATTATCACTTAACATACTTCTAAGAAGTATTTCTTAGAAAAGTTCAAGAAATTTAGAGATTTCAAACCTTAACATAAACTGAATGGTAATATTTACTATTTTTCATACTCTCAAAATTGCCGATTTCTACTTGATACCATGCAGGATAGCAACATTATATTTGATGCACTCGTTTATACACATTCCTAAACATCCCTGAGGATTCATTCCTAGGGATTAATTGAACCCACGAATCTTAAAATGTTTTACTCTGCTTAAATTTCAACTTCAATTTCTTCTCCCTGAAACTGAAGAATCTCTTCACTCTCTTCCCCAGATTTTTAGCATAGTTGGCCTTAAGTTTATAGAAAAATATCAGATTTTTTAAAAAGAAGTTCTATCACAAAAACCATAGTCATGCCACCCTAAAGTATAATGAGCTCATCAAACAGAAAAAAACTCTTATTTCCCCAGGGAAGGTTCATATTAAAACACACACACACACACACACACACACACACACATTTGGTCAGGCCTAGTGTGTAATGCTTGTAATCCCAGCAATTTGGGAGGCCTAGGCAGGAGGATTGCTTGAGCCTAGGAGTTTGAGACCAGCCTGGACAACATAGCAAGGCCTTGTCTCTAGAAAAAAATCAAAAAATTAGCCGGACGTGGTGGTGCGTGCCTGTACTCCTGGCTACTCGAGGGGCTGAGGTGGGAGAATTGTCTGAGTCAGGAGGTCAAGGCTGCAGTGAGCCATGACTGTGCCACTGCACTCCAGCCTCGGCAACAGAGTAAGACCCCAACTCAAAAAAAAATCTTCAAACAAGGAAGATTACAATTAACAATTGTCTTAAGGCATTCCAGTATGTCCAAAAGCGTACTAGACGAAAGGGGATGGCACAGGATTTTTCACACTACTCAGAACAGTACACAGTTTAAAACATTAATTGTTTATTTCTGCAATTTTCCATTTAACGTTTTTGGAACACAGCAGGCCACGGGTAACTGAAACTGCAGAATGTGAAGTCATGGATAAGGGGGGACTACTGTATGCAGCACTCTTTTCAAGCCTCCTGTTCATCTAGCCTATTGTAATTGTCCCCAGCTTAACAGCTCTCCAGCCCCTCACTCAGGACTAGTAGACTATATTGTCTCTTTAGTTCACATGGTCACTAGTGACTTTGGTAAAACTGAGTTACTAAACTTACAAAACCAAAGATCATAGCCAAGATCAAGGTGTCCTCAGTGTAACTGCCCCATGGACCCTACCAGAAACAGTTTTCAACTTAAGTCAAAAGAAGTGCATTACAGTCAGGTGTAGTGGCTCACACCTGTAAATCCCAGCACTTTGGCAGGCAGAGACGAGTGAATTGCCTGAGCTCAGGGGTTCGAGACCAGCCTGAGCAACATGGCGAGACCTCATTTCTACAGTAAATCAAAAAAATTAGCCGGGTGCGATAGCGCATGCCTGTGGTTCCGGCTACTTGGAAGGCCGAGGATTGCCTGAACCCAGCAGGTCGAGTCTGCAGTGGCTGAGAGCAGCGTGCCATTGCGCTCCAGCCTGGGGGACAGAGTAAGACTCTGAGTCAAAAAAAAGACAAAAAACGAAGTGCATTACACATCAAAACAGAAACTAACACCAACTTTCTTCTTTTAAACAATTGAGTTGGCCCAAGATTAAAATGCAATCGTTAGTCTTTAGTTCTTCAAAATGAATTATTCAAATTATTTATTAAAATAAATGCTGCTGTCTATATGTGACTCAAGTGTTCCCAACTCTGACTAAGCTGTGAAACAGAAACACATGCTGTCCCAGTCAAGTCAGACACTTACTGGATCAGTATCTGCAAGAGTAATACTGATCGATCTATGAAGTGGTGGCTAACTTTGGTTATTGCATCATGTTGTCTATTTCTGTTCCTCTATATAGTATTTCATTCATATTTAAATTTTTTAATGCTATGCACTTTGGAAAATATAGAAGGCATTGTACTACATATTTTCACATACCATTTCATATACATTAAACTATTTAGAAATGGATTGATATTTTAATATAACTTAAATTCCTATTAACAAGTCAAACAAAATATTTTAATATTGATAGGACTATATCATGACTCATTTAGTACAATACTTACAGTTAGCATGGCTAGTCAGACTTCAAATATTAAAAGTTTACCAAATTATGTTTTCATTTGACAATTCAAGCTAAAGCATGGGTTTAAATATCCCTACTGAAATTGTCTTCTGTACTTTAGACAGAAAATTCCATTAAGGAATAGTTGTCATAACTCCACTTCCTGAATTTCTTCTAATACTTCTTCAACTATCTGAGCATTAAATATTGATTTCCTAAACTGTAATAGAACAGGTGAATATCGAAGATCAAACTAAAAACACCATTTGGGGATGATTTACCCAGTAGACTATTTCCCTTAACTTTCCAAATGCCTCCGGGCATAATTAAAAGACCCTGTTACTTTTCCTGTACTGCGTGTTAAAGTTTAAGTGTGTTACATAATTGAATTGATTAACAATTTTTAGAAGATTAATTAGCATCCCAACAGAAATTTAACAGAACTTTTCATTAATACCTTAATCTTGATAGTACCAATTTCCCTCTCAGAGCACTTTGAATTCCCAGAGATGGCTTCTAAATATGGAGCCTCTATTTACTTAATGGAGCTTTGCGCCACAGAGAGTAGCTCTGTGGGGTGCTGGGGAACGTGGAGGAAGATGTGAAATGGGTTGCTAACGAACAGGAATGCAAAGTAGGCCCTCTCAGCCTTGCAGGTTTCAAGCGCTACAATATCCCTTTCCCTGATTGCAGCTTCAGCAGAGTAGAGTGGTTTGTTTGTTGAAATAATGAATAGTAGATGGCATCCATTTTAGTGGAAAGTTTTAATTTGTGATTCCCTGAGGCTGTGTGAAATGAAACACCCTTATTTATTCCCCTAGATGAAACCAAATTGCTTCTGCAATTTCTTCTGAGAAAGATCTTCTAAGAACACCGATTTGACATATTAGTTCATGATATAAAACATTTCATGAATCCACTTTTGTAGTGAAGATTATTTCCATGAAAATTATTTTTATTTCTGACTCATGTTTTTAATCTAAGTTGCTGCTTTGAAAAACTTATTCTGAGGTACATGATGATGCTTAAACTTACCTCAGAAACTTAGAAAATAAAAATCTGTCTATTCTCTCTGATTTTTTCTTTAGTTAAAATATTAGTTATTTTTAAAGTAGTCGTTAGTGCCATAATAAGACCTTTTTAGTAACTATTAATAAGCAAACTATTCAAATGAATTAAATAGTAGTGGGTATTTGGAAATAAGATGAAAATTTATCCTTGGAAAATCTAGGAAGAGAAAGTATCCTAACAGTTAGAATATTAAAATTGGAGAGATATTTAAATTGACCAGGAAAACAGAGCATTTTTAAAACCCTCAGATAGTCAAGAAATCTTCATTTCAAATAGTTGGCATGCTAATTATATATCAAGTTAGCTATTTATTAAATCTTCCTCCAATGATATTATAGAAAAAAATTTGGTTAACACAATCCTTACACCTGAAAAAATGCAACATCATTTACTTAGAAAAGTAGATACATTCATTTACTTTCTAAAAAGTGTCTGCTAAACACAACTCTTGCCACCAGTGGAGCTAACGCCCAAGGAGTAGGGTCAGGGAAGGGATAGGAGAACAAAAAATAAACAAGGAATAAAATAATAAGATAATGTCAGATAGGTAAAAAACTAGAAATAAGATAAAACTTAGCAGTGGATAAGAAATAAAGAGGTAGTCAGCCAAAGGAGGATAATACCACTATCTCTGAGGCAGTGACTGAGCTGAAACCTAAGTGATAAGAGAGTGACATCGCCAGGTGTGGTGGCTCAGCCTGTAATCCCAGCACTCTGGCAGGCCAAGGTGAGAGGATTGCCTGAGCCCACAGGTTCGAGACCAGCCTGGGCAACTTGGTGAGATCTCATCTCTACAATAAATCAAAAAATTAACTGGGAATGGTGGTACACACCTGCAGTTCTGGCTACTTGGAAGACTGAGGCAGAAGGATCGCCTGAGCCCAGCAGGTCAAAGCTGGGGTGGTCATGAGCGTGCCACTGCAATTCAGCCTGGGTTATGGAGTGAGTCTCCAATTCAAAAAAAAAAAAAAGAGACAGACATCTGTGGGACATTCTGGAAATAGCACATCCAAGTTGGGAGCACCTTACCTGTAAACCACCAGTAGTACACAGAAAGAAATATCTAACATATTCAAAAACAGACCTTCTCCTAACATTCGTGGAGCTTAGGGCAAGAGTACATGGAGGTCTACATAGTATATATAACTACCAGATAAACTGATGAATGAAATATATTCCATCCTCCTATGTTGACAATATTCCCTTCCCCAGAGCATGATGAAATGAGCAAAGCAAGCCCCCAACTCCTGTCTCAATGTTATTTTTCAAACTCTTATAATACTTATTACCCAAGAAAACTATAAGAACTCTGTAACTTATTTCCTTGTTTTATACTGGCACAATCAAGATACATCAATAATTTTTAATGACCTTTATACCATTACTCCTTTATTCACAAAACGTCAAAAGTTCATCAGGCACATGACGTTGAAGGCTCATTGAAATCTGAACCTAAATTACCTTCATAGGCTTACTTTCCTTCACACAGTTAAGACTAAAAACACATCCTCGTATACATGTGAATTAATTCACAAAAGATAAATGAAGATAAAGAATCCTTTACACACCTACATGTGGGCATGCCCCCCGTCCATCTTTGCCCTCTCACCTTGAGAGAAAGAGAGAAAAAAAATGGTACTCTTTGGCTAGCCCTCCGGAGGACAGACCCAGAGAAGAAGCTTGCACACATTCTTTCAGGCTGCCTGCCTGGGTACTTCGGGGTCCTGGAACATGATTTCCTCATTCTCCCATCTCGTGAGAAACATGCTGCAATAGGAGAACCAGAGGAGGACATTTCACAGTGTGAGGCTCAGAGCAGAACCCCCTTATTGGGGCTAGTGGGCAGTGCTGTACGTGCAAATTTACCAATGTGCTTCTCCCTGCTCCTCAGATCTACCCAAGCCAGCTTCTATTTTCCTTGCAAGATTATACCAGTCAGCAATAAGCTGTCTTGGGACAACCATCTCCTAGTGTCTGTGATGGAGAACTGTTTTCCCCATTATCACCACCCAAGGAAGGAAAAAAGAAAAACTAACAATTATTTCCTATTTAATTTCTATGAGCCAGTCACTTTGAATCTGCACCAAAACCTTTGATGTAGGTATTAGGTAGATAAACTACAGTTGAAATTTTAAGTAACTTATTCAAGATATGTGGCAGAATCAAGATAAGAATTCTATCATTAGAATTCTAAAACCTGTGCTTTGAAGATAAAGCACAGAAATCCTAACTGCAATTAGTTTACCACCACTCTCTAAAGCATAAGCAAACTAGAAACAGTTCAGAGAAAGAAAAATAAGATAACCAGAGAAATAGAATAGCTTTTGCACAAAGATATCCTAAAAACATTAAATTTAAACACAGGGATGTTCATCTCAGTGATATTTAAAATGGGGGAAAATATTAGAAGCACCCTCAATGTCCAACAGCAGTTAGATAAATGACCCATCATTACCCTGACTTCTCAGTTCCTGTCCTTCTAAAAACCTACTTCTCCTTTTCTCCAAATCTCAGATAAGATCATGTCCCCACCCAAAACTGCACCACCTGCGAAGTCACAAATGCAAACATCTCGCTCTCTAAACACAACCCCACATCACCCAGTTTGCCCAGGAAACTTCCATCACAGCTGTCCTTCGGTCACAAGGCAGACCTCGGCCCCAGTGACCCTTTCGCCTTCTCCCAATCTACCGCCCCCTTCTGCTGTCTCTTTGTCCTCTCTTCTGGTTAGCTCCCATGACCCATCATGTCAACTGCACTCTTACCAAAGCTCTAAACTCCTCGCCCCATTGTGGGTTTAATTCACATTGTTCTATATTTTGCCTCCCCTTAACAATCACGTTTTTCAAAAAGTTGTCCAAATTACTGCTCTTATTTCCCTTGCTCCTCACTCACATCTCAATCTAACACGTGTTTCTATCCCTATAGTGGAAATTCCTCTAGTCAATGTTATGAATGACCTCTGAGTCCCTAGATCCAATAGACACTTTTCAGGTTGTTCTTAGGTTTAAATTCTCACAAGTACTCAACACTGAAACATTCTTTTTATCTTAGTCTCCACACATCATCACTGTTTATCTTCCACAAATTTCTCTGGCAGTTCCTCCACCCACCATTTTACAGTTTTATTCCAAAAGTCTCTAAGTTCTATTCTTTCTCGCTTTATACATTTTTCCATTTCCATTACTTTGATTATCATCAACTTTGTCTTCTTCCCCAAGATCAACTACCCACTTGATAGTACCACTGAGAATTCTTTCCAAGACCTCTAACTCAGCTGTCTAAATCCGATCTCTTCATGCTCTTCTCCACCATCCTTGTTACAGTTCTTCTTCCCTCCTTCTGTAAAAGGCACCCTTCCTGCCCTGAGTTACACAAGTGATAAGGCTGGGACTCCCTTACATCACCCTTTCCTTTACCTCCTTCTCCACATCCAGTGTCAGTCACTAACTCCCACCGATTCTATTTCCTGAATGTCTCTCAAATCGACCTACTTGTATATAACCCCTATGGCCACTATCTGTTGTCCAAGCCACTTTACTTCTTACCTTGACTACTGCAACAGTCTCCCAGCTCGGTGCTTCTCAAACTTTTTCATGTCAGGATACAGATAGAAAATGATATTGTAAGATACTCAGGGGTAAACTAGAAAGGATTTGGAGTGATATATTTGGGTCTGAACTTTTAAAATCTTTGCTTTATTACACTATATAATCTTTTAAATAAAATCCAATGTGCTAGAGACAATGTTAAACACTGAATTTGTATAATCAAATATATTCTTCAAAATTTTAATAAGAAATTTTATAAACCTTCCTTCATGAATACAATTTTAGTATAAGATTTTATACTTGAAGTGATTACCATTCAATTCCTGATCCAGAGTTCTTAAGGATGATCTCTTCAAATTCTTGACAGTCATCACCAAAGAGAAAATTTATTCTTACAAGTAATGAGAAAAGAATTTAAATATTTTTACAACCATTCTAAAATGTACAATAGTTGAAATTACATTTAAAAGTCTAACAGCTCTCTTATTTTAATTGTCAGATATAATGTTCAAATTTCTTGTGATGATACGAATTTTGAGACACGTTGAACTTTTTTGTATCAAATATCCAGAAAACAATGATGAACATTTCATTTGCAGGACACATGCATATCATCAAAGCAGTCACCTGTGGCTAGTTTGGATGGGGGATGAGGGGGAAGAACCATAGCTACAAATAGAAATGTCAGCTAATGTGATGTCAGAGAATGTTTTAGAGTTGCTGCACTTGCCAAAAGGCATGTGAAACACAAGTTCTTTCAGCAGCTCTGAGTCAGCTAAACTTCAGCTTAGTTTCTCCTGGGATGCCAAAGACCTGGAATGAAGATGTGGGGAGCAGAAAATGTGGAACAAACTCAGATATCAAGTAAATACACACATCTGGGAGCTGCTCTTCAGTGGTGTCACTGAAATGCTAAGGGATTGGCTATCCCATGCATACTCCATTCTTGAATATAGTAGAGCAGAAAACCATGTCTGCACTTCCTGGAAGGAATATTTGATTTAGACATGTTTGGCTATTGGTATAGAGCTTATAGTAAAGTTCTCCAGAGAAATAAAACCAGTAGGATATAGATGAGATTTTTTATAGGAATTGGCTCACATAATTATGTAGGCCATTAAGTTACACCACCTGCATCTGCAAGCTGGAGAACCAGAAAGCCAGTGGTGTAATTCAGTCCAAGACCTGAGAACCAGGGCAGTCAATGGTGTAACTCCCAATTTGACTCCAAAATCTAAGGTAGGGACTAGTATAAGTTCTAAAGTGCAAAGGCCCAAGACCCAGAAGCCTCCATGTCCAAAAGCAAGAGAAAATGGATGTCCCAGTTGATGAAGAGTTGTGGTCACCCTTCCTTCACCTTTTTATTCTATTGGGTCCTCAGTGGACGGGATGATGCCTGGCTACATTGGTGAGGGCAGATCTTCTTTACTCAGTCTACTCACTCAAATGCTAATCTCCTCCTGAGAGCCAGATATAATGTTTCACCAGCAATCTGGGCATTCCTTAGCCTAGTCAAGTTGTCATAAAATGAACCCATCACAGAGATCAATTTGAATAAATATATGAATAATGAACATTTGTTGATTGCATACCCAGCAATCACTATTTGCTGTTCCTAAGAATATTCAGATTTTTATTTTGGTTAGCATCTTCTCCTTCCCCTCCTCCTCCTCCTCCTCCCCCTCCTCAAAGTTCACATTTCCATGAACCCTGGATCTAAGCTAAACAACATACAGTCACAAATTGCTCAATGACAGGAATATGTTCTGAGAAATGTGTCGTTAGGCAATTTTGTCATTGTGTGAACATCCTAGAGTGTGCTCACACAAACAGTTTTCTGGCACAATAATGCAAATGGAGCTGTCATCTCCTATAATAATGCCTTCTCCTGGAATACCTCCTGAAGGACCTGCCTGAGGCTGTTTTACAGTTAATATTTTTATATAAGGAGTACATCCTAAAATAATGATTATAAGCATAGTATAGTATAGTGAATATGTAAACCAGTAACATAATCATTATCAAGTATTATGTACTATGCCAAATTGTATGTGTTATATCTTGATGGTTGGCAGCACAGTAGGTTTATTTACACCAGCATCACTACAAACATGTGAGCAATGCATTGCACATTGAGATGCATCTAACAAAAACGATTAGGCAGTATAGCCTACTATGTACCTAGGCCATATGCTAATCTGCTTGCTACATGGTATATCTATTGCTCCCAGATTACAGCTGTTCAGAATGTTGCTGTACTGAATACTAAACATAATTGTAACAAAGTGGTAAGTATTTGTGCATATAAACATAGAAAAAGTACAGTAAAAATACAGTATACAAGATTTTAAAACGGCACACCTGTTTAGGGCACTTACCATGAATGGAACTTGCAGGACTGGAAGTTGCTCTGGGTGAGTCAGTCAGTGAGTGATGAGTGGATGTGAAGGCTAGGACATTACTGTACACTATTGTGGACTTTATGGATACTGTAAACTTAGGCTGCCTAAATTTATTTCAAAAATTCATTTCTTCATTAATTAATCTTAGCTTATTATAACTTTTTTACTTATAAACTTTGAAATTTGTTTACCTTTTTGACTTTTTTTGTAATAACACAATTAGCTTAAACACAAGTTTTACAAAAAATATTTTCTTTGTATCCTTATTCTATAAACTTTTTTCAATTTTTTTTAACTTGTGAAACTTTTTTGCTAAAAGCAAAGACAAACAACGCATTGGCCTGGGCCTACATACAGTCAGGAACACTATCATCATTGCCTTCCACCTTCACATCTTATCCCACCAGAAAGTCTTCAGGGCCAATAATACAAATGGAGCTGTCATCGCCTATGATAACAATGCCTTCTCCTGGAATACCTCCCGAAGGACTTCCTGAAGCTGTTTTACAGTTAACTTTATTATACAAGTAGAAGAAACACACTCTACAATAATGATTTTTTTAAAGTATAGTATAGCAAATACATAAACTAATCACATAGTTATCATTATCAAGTGTTATGTACTGTGCATAATTGCATGTGCTATACTTTTATGACTGGCAGCATAGTAGGTTCGTTTACACCAACATCATCGCAAACATGTAAGTCATGTGTTGCACTTTGAAATGCATATTAACAGAAAACAATAGGTGGATGTAAGTATGCTTGGATGGATAGATGGACAGATATATATTATAATAAAGCAAATATAGTAAAATATTAAACTTTTCTTTACATTTTACACTCCTCATAGCAAAATGTTAGGAAGAAATCAAGCAGGAGAACTGCATTATGGCTGTAGTGATTAGCCTTTTGTCAGGACTCTAGTCCTAAACTGAAGGTATAGGAAACAGATCTTATGCTCCAGGGAAGGGACTGACAAAAGCTATTCGTTTGTCCAGTATATATAACAAGTATTTCTTGAGTTCCCACTTGGCAGCATCCACTGTACTAAAATCTAGGTTTTAAAGAAAAATAAAATATGGACCTGCAAAGTGATAGCACAAGCTAAGAGCTGACGATCCTTGTTTGGAAATGCAAGAAGAGGAATTGACGCCGGGCTCGGTGGCTCAGCCTGTAATCCCTCGCTTGGGGAGGCGAGGTGAGTGGATTGCCTGAGCCCGGGGGTTCGAGACCCGCCTGGGCAACTTGGCGAGACCTCATCTCTAAAATAAATCAAAAAATTAGCCGGGCACGGTAGCGCGCGCCTGTAGTTCCAGCTACTCGGAAGGCTGAGGCGGAAGGATCGCCGGAGCCCAGCAGGTCGAGGCTGCGGTGGCCGGGAGCGGCCACTGCACTCCAGTCTGGGCAAAAGAGCAAGACTCCAACTCAAAAAAAAAAAAAAAAGAAGAGGAATTGACAGATGAAAATTATTATCCCATTGCTTAACTCTGCTTCTGTTTGGTTATTAGAGTGCTGCACATCATCTCATATGCCCTGACTTCTCACTTGGGACAACTGAGTGGATGGGGGATCCTTTCAAAACATAGGAAACACACAGAGATGAACAAATTTGTGGTGGGTGACAACTTTTGAATTTGCCTTTTGTATCTTGAAGTTTAGGTGTGTACATCAAATAGATGTCCAATAGGTCGAGAATTCTGGAAAAATCTGAGTATTGGGAGGAGACTCAGAGACGTCATTATAAAAACTGTACGCCAAGGCCTTGGTTAAGATCATCCAAAAAGAGTGTGCTCAGGAAGAGAAATCATTGCTTCTTTCATTCTTTTATCCACTCATCAAACTGTCACTCATCAAACTGTCATTGAATGTTACTAGAAACTACAAATAAGAAGTGGCAGAATGTTTTCTGGAATCTGTAATAACTTCTCGATGGACAAACCCAAATGTGTTTAACTTACTTCTATAGAGAATTTACTGGAATGGCTGCTATTTTATTGGAATGCTCTCCTCTGGTAACATACCAATCATTCTTCTCCTGACTTTCCCCCTTTCAGACTATTCCTTTTCAGTCTCTAGACTAAAAATTGCTATTTGCAGGAATCCATCCTTGGTCCTTAAATCTTCATCTCTAACCCCATTTTTTTAAAAAGTCAAACTAAATAAAGTTTAACATCTAACTTAAAACCAAAACTTGTGCCAGTACAATCCATCATGGGCAATACTGTCCGCCTTGGAGACGGACTGATCTAGTTTGTGGGGACCATAATTGTTTTAAACTCTGAGCCTATTTTCTCATGAGCTGAAAATTAAGACCAAAAATATTTCAACTGCAAGGCTATCGTTGATAAACTTATCAACCTAAAGCACTAGTATAGTGCCCCATAACTTGAGATGAACACGAAGAATTAAGCCAAATATAAATACCGTATCCACCTAATCCGAGTAAGATTTGTAAAACCAGAATATCAACTTCTGTTCGTGAACGTCCAGTTATTTAGAATGCATGCACTGACTCGTTTTTGGAATCTCTCAAAGCGTCGACTAGCTCATAGTAACAGGGGCAACTGCCTCCTTCCATACACCACACTGAGGAAAACACATTTTGCAAGGCATCTTAAAGAACAGCTCAGCTTAGTCTGGAAAAAAAAAAATCGCTTCGTCACAAAAACTCAGCCCAACACCACCCCGCCCGTCTGCAGCACGCCCGGAGGAAAGGTTCACGAAGCAGAGGCGAAACCCCAGCCTTTATCTTTCCCGCTGGTTCTTAAAGGACCAACCGCACTGACGTTCCGTCGTGCTTCGCGCCACTTCCGTTCGCGCACTTTTATTACGTCACGCGCCAGCTATCGCGGTATCATCCGGCTGCCGCGGCCCTTGAACGAAGGTCTCGCGAAATTTGTTCTACGGGTTTAAGCTTGCCTCTCAGCTTACTCCACCCTATCCCCAGCCTGTCCACCCTTTCTCTTTCCAAGTCACAAAGTTCCCCCCTCCCTCCTTCTAGCTTGCGGCTCTCCTCCTGTTTCCGATTTCAGACCGGAACCGGAAGTGGGGTGGGCGGGGCCCGGCAGCGGAAAACGCAGCGGAGCCAGAGCCGGGACACGGCTGTGGCCGCTGCCCCTACCCCCGCCACGGATCGCCAGGTGGCAGGACTGCGCGGCTCCAGGCTGAAGGTCGGTCCGGAGGCGGGTGGGCGCGGGTCTCGCCCGGATTGTCCGGGCGGCACCGTCCCCGGGCCCCCCGGGCGCCGCGAGGGATCATGTCTACAGCCTCCGCCGCCTCCTCCTCCTCCTCGTCTTCGGCCGGTGAGATGATCGAAGCCCCCTCCCAGGTCCTCAACTTTGAAGAGATCGACTACAAGGAGATCGAGGTGGAAGAGGTGAGCGAGGCCCGGCACCGAGACTCCGGTCCCAGCCTGCCCCTGCCTCTGCCTCTGGCTGATCCCGGCACCGCCGGCGCCTCCCCGGCCCCTCTAATCCACCCGGGGGTCCCCATAGCCCCTCAGAGGCTGAGTGTGGGGGCCACTCTCTGAGCTCGGCTGCTTCAGGGTCGCTGTCTTTTTTTCCTTCACTTCGCCACGCATGAGTTTGGAGTTGGCATTCTGGTGACAAACAGGAGAACGAACTGGTGAGAAAGTGTGGTCCACCAGTTCTCCTACCTGTAAACAATAAGTTCAGCAAAGACCGGGGTCATACTGGAGTTTCCATTCGCCGGACGTGGTGTTCTTGAGGGCCAAAGGATTGTATTATATTCGGCCTGTGTCTCAGTGCCTGGCACGTAGAGAATTCTCAATAAATGCTTGTTCAATTAACAGATCATCTAGTCTGATACACAGTTTTTCCGCCAGTATCGAACGGTTTCAGTTTCTCCGATAGCAGTCCTTGTAATATTTTCATGTTCTGCTTTCAATTAAGGCTAATTTAGATGGGTTTCGCTGCTAATAGTATAGACTGGTCTATGATGAAAAAGGTATTTCAAGTAGCATATTCTGAGGAGATAACTAATGATTTCGGTGACCACCAGAATATAACACCAGACTAGAAATCGCTGTTAGAAAACCCGAATCCGTTTTTTCTTCTGCAAGCATTTATTATAGAGCGTAGTATTTCAGTGTGTCTTTAATATGTTACTTCTTTTAAATTAACAGAGGAGTAAATTAATAAGGACTATACAGTTTTTAAAAGTAAAAACTGCGTATGTATATTTTAAAAACTTTAGACCTTGTTAATACTTTGGTTGAAATTAGTATCTATTCCTGCCAGCAGAGACATGCATGCAAAAAGAAAAAAATGAAAATAGTATCTATCAAGCAATTACCATTTATTCATCGTTTTTAAAATGTATTAAACACTTTGCATTACATCTATCATAAAGAATTCTGTATTTCCTAGTTAAATATGATATACTCTCAAAGAGTTATCTCTACCTTAAAAATCTAAAATTATTTTTAGGTAGCAGCAACTTAAAAGTAGTGAGATATTAACGTTCAACGAATAAATTTTTTTCCTGTGCATGTTTTTGAAGAATAACGCGTTACTGAATCATGTATTTTTATTGCATAAATAATTTTAGAGACAGTTGAAAACGTCCTCACTTTACAAGTGATATTATGGTGGGAAGGGCAAGGTTTTTGGAAAGTTTCATATAAGATTTATTATCTATATGATTTGGGTCAAGTTTCCCAACCCTTTTGAACTACCTTAACTATAAAATGGGGATAATAATTTCTATTTCATTTTATCTGTGTAACAGATCCTGGTAGACAATATATGCAAAACACCCGACAGGATCCCTGACACATATTATTAGGAAACCTAATGTGACCTGTTTTAAGGTCACATGGCTAAAAGAAGACCTGTATTTTGAAAAGGGGGAAGTGTTTTTGGTAGGTTTTTTTTATTTTTATTTATTTTTTTATTGAGGCTATGATAAATTCCTTTTTCAGAAGTAGATAGTTGATCCAGCTTTCATAGCTAACATTCTTTTTTAAGAATAAAAATTCAGTGAGTCAGTATGCAAGAATTGCAGTTTTTAAATAAGCATTTACGTCTACTCTGTGGTGAACTGCTATGCTTGTAGACTGCAAATTGCTATATAATAATAACTTGTACTTTATGGTCTACCAAATGTTTTCACAAACTTGCTTCATTTGATTCTTTCAGCCTTAGTTTTTCCAAGCTATTTCCTAAAGCTTTTTTACATTCTTGCTTTATGGCAGAAAGCAAGTTACTAAGGAGACATTTGTCATTTTGTACTTTTCTGCCAAAGCCTTCAAGATCCTTCTTTCAGCTTAGATAATATTTCAGAGAGAGAGAGTGTGTGTGTATGTGTGTATTCAGGACATTCATTCCTGATGAGTAGATTTTTGTTTTGGGACGAAAATTTCTTTCTGATAGTAGGCAGTCATTTAGGGTATTTTTTGATTTTGTTCTTTTTCATTTTTCAATACTGTTTATTTTCACATTAATCCAGGGTGTATGATAGACATTCAATGGCTATTTCTCAACCTAGAGTTCACTTTTAGGTTAAATCACGAATAAGAGAACCAAGAAAGGTGACCAGAAATAGAAACTGTTTTACATTGCTTTCAGTATTTTGTATTGTACAAGTATATTGCCTCTTAAATTAAAAAATCATATTTTGTATTTCTCAAATAACATAATTGAATCACTTATTAATATAATTAGAAACTATGTAAAAAAAGATTTTAGCCATGGACCAAATATGCAGTCATTTAGCAGATTTATATTTATAAGACATCAACTGATTTTAATCCTTGCATTCCTAATATTTTAACTCAAGTAATATTAGTTTGGCACTTCTTAAATTCAATTCTGATATCATATTATGTAAGGTCTCAGCCTCAGAAATCTACCCCGGTGCTTTTTGAAAGTCATTTAGTTTCTACCATTCTGGATCTAGGTGTAGGGAATGTTAGAACAAAGAGTATATATATTGGGATAAGGTTTCAAGGAGTGGTGAAGACAGTGTGGTGTAGTGGAACATGTACTGGACTGAAAATTAGAAAATTTAGATGCTGTACTGATTTCTGCCATAGTGTATTACTGTAAATTTGAAAAAGTCACCTCATTTTTCTGAGCCTGTGATTATTTATGTAAAATAAGGGAGCAAACAAGATCATCCAAGGTCTTTTTCAGCTCTAAAGTGAAAACATCCTCATTGTTTCCAGTATTTATGCTGTTTCCACAGTAAGCTTAGAAGTTCTTTAAGGGCAGTGATCATGAACTTCCATGGAATTTAGTTGGTGATCAGCTAACCATGGGTAGATACAGCAAATGATATCCCATTTTACAGATATTGACAAGTGGTCATAGAGTTTGATTTGCCAGAAGCCATATGCCTGTGTACATGGAAGAGTTGGAAATTGTGAGTTTGAGATTTCTCACTTGTGAGTCAGTTGCTCTTTCCATGAGATTTACAATGTCACTTCAGTTCTCTCTGGAGAACTCTATAACCAAACCTAATATGGGAATGGGGACACAAAATACTGATTTCCTTTGTAGTATAATTGGTCCTGAACACTTATGAGCATTCCCTGTGTATAATACTGCTAGGGTATTGTGGAAGATGAATAGAAGAATCCTGGATTCTATCCTTAAAATGTCTGACTTAGTATGACACTGAAATAAAAACTCAGATCATTTAATTATGTTTTCAGAACCACAAATATAAAACTGTGAATATAATGTAAACTGAGCCCTTAAGCCATAATTTGAAAGTAGAGTTAAGGCCGGGCTCGGTGGCTCAGCCTGTAATCCCGCGCCTTGGGAGGCTGAGGTGAGTGGATTGCCTGAGCCCACGGGTTCGAGACCCGCCTGGGCAACTTGGCGAGACCTCATCTCTACAACAAATCAAAAAATTAGCCGGGCGTGGTAGCGCGCGCCTGTAGTTCCGGCTACTCGGAAGGCTGAGGCGGAAGGTTCGCCGGAGCCCAGCAGGTCGAGGCTGCTGTGGCCGGGAGCGTCAAATGCACTACAGTCTGGGCGACTCCACCTCAAAAAAAAAAAAATAGAGTTAAGAAGCCTCCATTGAGTAAGAACAAGTTTTAAACTAGGTTTTAAATAAAGTGACCAACATGGGTTTGGAAAGTCACTAAGATGAATTGTCTTTGTAGTTGTTCCTCTGCCTAGTGTTCTTCTTCCGG
>CAUYQG010069500.1:0-73457 GCA_963574415.1 Tarsius wallacei
GATTTAGTTCTTTTTCATGTTAGCTCACAAGAAAAAGAAACTAAAAAAATCTCTAGAGTTCAGTAGAAACTGACAGATCACAAGAGTAATTTGGTACCTGCTTGTCACCCAGCATTCCTGGTTTTAAACTATTTCGGGAATTTTTTATATTCTTTTTTTTTTTTTTTTTTTGAGTTGGGTTCTCAATTCGTCGCCCAGACTGGAGTGCAGTGGCCGCTCCCGGCCACCGCAGCCTCGACCTGCTGGGCTCCGGCGATCCTTCTGCCTCAGCCTTCCAAGTAGCCGGAACTACAGGCGCACACTACCACGCCCGGCTAATTTTTTGATTTATTGTAGAGATGAGGTCTCGCTTGCCCAGGCGGGTCTCGAACCCGCGGGTTCAGGCAATCCACTCACCTCAGCCTCCCAAAACGCGGGATTACAGGCTGAGCCACCAAGCCCGGCTAACTTTTTATATTCTTATTTTTGTATCAGCCTATTGTCACATTCTAAAAAAAATTTTTTTTTTAAATATTTGCATTCATTCTTGTAGATTCAGTTGGGAGAGTTTTTTAGGTTTTTAATTAACCGTAGTCTTGGAAATATAAATACTGGTAAGTCTTTACCTCTAAGTTCTTTATGGAGTGCTATTTTTTCCCCCAAACGTTTCTTACTGGAAAGTAAGATGGCATATCCATGGTCACCGTTGAAGCACTCCCCTCAGGAAGCTATGCACTGACACCAGCACCTAGTCCACTTGTTAAAGCAATTTTGGAACTCTTTTTCTGGAATGGTCATCAGAGCTGTTGTCGTATTACGTTTGATGTCCTGAATGTTACCAAAATGTCTTCCTTTCGATATTTCCTTTATCTTTGGGTAAAGAAAAAAAGTCACTGGGGGCCAGATCAGGTGAGTAGAGAGGGTGTTCCAATACAGTTATTTGTTTACTGGTTAAAAACTCCCTCACAGTGCTGTGTGAGCTGGTGCATTGTGATGCAAGAGCTCTTTTGGGACTATTTTTGCACACAACTTTCTCATGCCAAGATTTTCAGTTAAGATTTTCCTGTTTCTCTATCAATGTTTATTTGGTCTGCTATGCTTCTCACAGATAGCCAACAATTTTGATGCACAATTTGATTAATTTTTGCAAAGTTTTCATCAGTTCTGCTTGTTACTGGCCATCCTGACCTCTTTTCATCAATGAAGTTTAATCTATTTGTACACTGCTGTTTTTTTCATGGCATTATCCCCATAAACTTGGACTAACATGTCCCTGATTTCACTTCCACTCTTGCCAAGTTTAACAAGAAATTTGATGTTTGTTTATTGGTCTAATGCAAACTCTGACATTCTCTCGATGACAGCTCTGATGGCCATTCCAGAAAAGGAGTTCCAAAATTGCTTTGATGGAGGGACTAGGTGCTGGCATTGGTGCATAGCTTCTCAAGAGGCGATCATAATGTTATTCACCAATGAGGTATGTAGCACTTTTTCTAGGATGAGCTTACGAACTTAATTGTCAGACCTCATAGTCACTTTGTTTCTTCGAGATAGGTGTCAAGTGTCATCTACATTTTGTTACTGAGGAAATAGCCTTGTTGCTGAGGATCAGCCTAAGACTGTAAAATCACAATAGTAGAGGAAGAACTTGCATTTGAGTAGGCATTCGAGTATCTCCTATGTGCTAGGGGTTTGCTGAGGAAATCACATTTTTCTATATAGAGCAAAATTGCCAATTCCACATGAGAAAGTCAAGAATAGTCCCCATAGTACTGAGAAGTGATGAGGGTCTGGCAGACACTGTGTCTCCTCTTGTAAGACCTAGCCTCAACTAGGAGATTCAGAAGAAGTCTTTTGTAATATGCACTTGAAAGATCAGAAGAATGGTAGCATAGTCCCATTTCAAAGAGAAACAATTCTCAATATTTCAATGTCTACCATGAGTCAAATACTTTATACCATGGGGGGACCAAAAAACCCCAATTTACTTATTAAAAATTGTGTATTCATTTTTACATGTGTAAATTTTAGTCACCTTCAAAGTACTCTCCATTTGATGCAATACACCTATCAAGATACTTTTCCACTATTCAAAACTGTTTTTGAACTTGTCAATTTGATGCCTTCCAGTGCTTCTGCCATTTTTGGTTTCACCTTTTCCATGTTGGCAAAACATTTCCTTTTGAGACTTTTTTCCATAGGGAGAACAAACAAACAAAAAGTCACTCAAGATGAGATTGGGTGAATAGGGAGGGTGAGGCACAAGGTCATGCCATTTTTTATCAAAAACTGCTGAACACTTAGCGCATTATGGGCAGGTGCACTTGTAAATCACCCATCATGAAATGGACAAACATGCTGAAAGAATCTCCTTCACATAAATTAACTGGAGACAAACACAGCTTCTCACAACAGTGCTAGCTGGTACACTGATGCTAATAAGTTCCTAGAACACTTACCAAGTAGGGGAAGCTTGTACTACAAGGAGCCTACCCTCCAAAAGATAACTCAGTTGTTTTTTTTCAGTCTGCCTCTTATAGATAAGAATCTTCTGCACCACCCTGTGAGGCAGATGTTTTCCTTGTCTCACAGATAAGGAAACCGGTGTAAAGAAGTTAGATAACTCACCACAGTTAGTAAAATGACAATGATGGACTTCAAATTCTGGGAAAATCAAGTAGAAATACTTGTCCTTTTTTTCCATTTAGTACTATATATATATGTATATATGTATATATATAGTTATATATGTAAGTTATATATAAATAGTTAGATATAGTTATATGTATTTATATATATAGTGTATGATATACATATATAAAGTTATATACACACATACACATATAGTACCGGGTAAATTTGGCCTCTATGGATTATCAGAAAACAAGAATACTCAAGAGTATCTGACTCATCTGGAGGAGATGACAAGCCTATATTTCTGAGCATGTGAGTTTCTTTTATAACAGGCATAAGCAAAATATTCACAGAGGAACATATTCACAGAGCCATATATATATATATATATATGGCTCTGAAACATAGAGAGAAGGCCAATAGGCTAGGAACCCTGGGACCCAAGATTGACAGTATGGAATGTTCCTTGGACTTTCTTTCAGCCTCATGTATCTCAGAGTTGGAACTGAAAAGGTTAGCAACCTGGAAATGCCAATGGGTATTGACCAAAAAAAAAACCCTAACAAAAGCTTTCTCTCTCTACTAAAAAGACCAGGAAAAAGGAAACATAGAAAGACAGAAAACTTTTAGATAATAACCTCTCTACTCCAGTCAGACATCGTAGAAAAACTGTGTCCAAGAGCTTAACTTCCACCTCCTGGAGGCTGGAAGGACATGCCACACTCTCCTGCTGGGTGGTGTCAGAGAAGGCTGAGTAGGAAATGTGGACTTTCATCCTACAAGGCAGTAACAAGAACCCTTCCCTCCCCAGGGTGTCAGTGGAGACTACAGGGATGTCTGCCTCTACTCTATAGCAATGAAATGGCATATCTCTCTTCCCCTGCTGGAAACGTGTCAGAAAATAGCAAAAATGCAACGTAAAAATAAGATCCAGGATCTCATAAATCAAAAGCTTTCACTCTGCAAAAGTTTGGTAAGAAGACAGAAAGATAAGCTACAGGCAGAGAAAATGCTTGCAAACCATCTATCTGACAAAGGACTAGCATCCAGAATATGTAAAGTATTCTCAAAACTCAACAATAAAAAGAGAATTCAGTTAGAAAATGGGCAAAGACACGAACAGACATTTCACCCAAGAATATATGCAAATGGTAAATAAGCCCTTGAATAGATTTTCAACATTCCCTGTTAGACATCAGGGAAATGCAAATTAAAACCACAATGAGATATCACTATACCCCATCAGAATGGCTAAAATAAAAAGTGACAATGCCAAATGCTGGTAAAGATTTAGAGAAACCCAATTACTTATATTGCTGGTGGGAATATAAATAGTGTAGACATTTTGGGAAACAGTTTGGCAGTTTCTTTAAAAGCTAAACATACCAGCAATTGCACTCCTGGGAATTTCTCCCATAGAAATGAAAACTTATGTTTACTCAAAATCCTGTACATGGATATTTATGGCAGTTTTATTCATAATAGCCAAAAACTGAAGACAACTCTGGTGTCCTTCAGTGAGTAAATGGTTAAACAAACAGTAGTCCAACACACCATGGAATACCATTCAGCAATAAAAAGAAATAAACTATTGCTATAAGCAACAACCTGGATGAATCGCCAGAGAATTACACAGAGTTTAAAAAGTCAATCCCAAAGATTGTATGCTGTGTGATGTCACTTATAAGACACTGTTGAAACGGTACAATTATAAAGACACAGAACAGATTAGCAATTGCCAGGGTAAGTGGTATGAGGAAAGAGAGGTTGATGTGGCCATAAAGGTCGATATGAGGGATCCTTGTGGTGATATAAATGTTCTGTATCTTGACTGTATCTCTATCAACACCCTAGTTGCTATGGGCTAAATTGTGTCCCCTCAAAATTTTTATGTTGAAGCTCTAACTCCCAGTACCTCACAAAGTGACCATATTTGGACATAAAGACTTTAAAGAGGCAATGAAGCTAAAATGAGATCATTAGGATGGACTCTAATCCAATATGTTTGTCTTCATTGAAATACCCTGTGAAGATATACAGAGAAGAGATCCATGTAAGCCAAGGAGAGAGGCCTCAGAAGAAACCAACCCTGCTGATGCCTTGATCTTGGACTTTCAGCCTCTAGAATTGAGAGGAAATAAATTTCTGTTGTGTAAGCCACTCAGTCTGTGGTACTTTGTTATGGCAACTCTAGCAAGCTGCTATACTAGTTGTAATATTATTCTATAGTTGTACTATGCTACCCTCCAAGGAAACTGAGTAAAGCATTCATGAGATCTCTTTGTAATAGTTCTTACAATTGCATGCATATATGAAATTATCTAAAAATAAAAAGGTTTTTTGTTAAGTGATTCTAGGGTTCAAATGCAAGTCTGTCTATTGCTAATGCTTATTATCAAGACTGACCCGAATTTTTGACTCAGTCCTGGGTCAAAGGACCTTTAATTCTGAGGCTGAATCAATAATCCAAACTATGAATTCAGACTCAAAAGTCTGATATGGGTGCTGACCTAGTAGTGACAGGTCAAAAATGTAGCATTCCATGGTGTTTTCTGACTTTCTTTACTGTGGTTCATTACTTCTTGATTGCTTTCTTCTAACAGAGATGATCCAGGGCTTGGCTTAAGGAGTGACCTCAGTGCAGTTGCTTTTATCTGTAAGTAAAAAGGCTTTGGCAATCTTTTTTTTTCTTTTTCCCCGTCCCCCCTTCTCCCACTGGTCCTCCACCCCAGGACTTGGAAATCTTAAAGGTAATTGATGCCGCAGTGTTCTGTGACTTTCCAGTAGTCATACTGCATAATTTTGAGTGGAATCATTTCATAGTCATTAGGAACATATTACTTTTAAATAGCTATCATTGGTACCAAATTGCCCCTAAAAGCAATCCACCTACATTGGGTCTTCCATTGAAAGAATAGTAATCTGAACTAAAGAAGTAATCATGGTTCCCATACTTAAAAAAACAAAAAATAAAAAAAACAAATAAAACTCCGTTGGACTCAAAATGCTTCTGTTTTTATCTTATGTGGTAAGGGACTTTCATAAGGCATTTTCAGAAGTAATTTTGACTTTGTGAGTGTTTTGCTTTGTATGCTGACTTTAGAAATTAACCTCCTCATAAAATCCAATCCCACTTTGCTATTTTGACACTTCTTTTATCTGAAAGTATTCATTAACATTTCACATAATTGCCCTATTTCCAGAGCAAGTATGTAATTTCCTACAAGATGAAGACTTCATAATGCATATCCAATAAAGTCCACCCTGTCTGCCACTAGTTGATGCCTCACCCTTATCATGGGCTTGAAAGAGATTCTTCTGCTGTTGGTCCTGGTGAATCATGTTGAATTGTGTTGCCCATCCGCACCATTAAAAGGTGCTAGCCATGGCCATTTATAGTTCAGTCTTGTTGATCTCTCGCTCTCCCCTGGCACTTTTCTGTATGTAACTGCTAGTGAGTATTGCTGAGTCAGCATATAGGACTTGAAGCAAATTGATTAGAGTGTTGTCATAACATTGTCTTTATCAAAATGTTCCTGTAAATAGTCATCAAATTTTGATAATAATGGAGACTAGGGAAAGCCATTATAATGCACCTTTGAGAACTTACATTCTAGTGAAATATGAAATCAAGGGGTGGGCTGATGGAATCAAAGGTATTTCACTTTATGACTAAAGAATAAATTGCACAGAACTTCAAGAAGAATTTTTTTTTTAATAAAGCAAACATGTTTTTTCCTGAATAATTCAAACAAATTATGGAAACAGCTTTTACTTTATAATTTGTTTCAACTAAAATAGCCTGTTCTTATTTTTTATGCTCCAGCACATTACAACTAAAATGTTCTTTAAAGATTTTGTCAAGTTATTAATCGTACAGATAATTCTGGTGTTGGGCTCATAGAGCAGTAACTGATATAGATATCTCTCTGAGAGAGAAACAGACTCCTTGGCTACTCTATACAGAGTGTATATATATGTTCTTCAGGAAAGACATAGAATGAACTCAACCAGTTGCTCCACAGGGTGTTTAATGTTTCAGTTAATTTATCTAAGATCCAGAAACTGGGTCTTAGTTTCTTTTCTTCATATATATAACTTAACACATTGCATCTCAATCTTTAGTGACAAGCAAAGCACAGCAGTATTTATATCCAGGCTGCTGATTTCTGATATCTGTCAAATTGTATAAAGGGATACTTGTTGGCTCCTACCAGAAACAGTGTGGCCAGCTGATCTGATAGTCTGCACACTGAATAGAATTGTTCCCCTTGGATTGCTATTTAGATTCAGTTTGTCCTTTCCAGATCAAGAATAGTTTGATATTCAGCAGTTGTTTTTTCTTGATCTCATGCTGGTATGCTGACAGCAATTTGGTTCTCCATCTAAGAGGTTGTATTTATTTTTTCCTTAATGTACTTATTGTACACGTTGTATTTATTCATAAATATATGAATGGCCATGTTTCATCTTTATAAAATTTTTAGAGGAAAAAACCTTCTGTAATACATATAGATATTATTAAGATATTATTCCTTTTTCTTTTTCTTTTTTTTGAGTCAGAGTCTCACTGTCACCCAGGCTGGAGTGCAAGTGGCACAATCACGGCTACTACAGCCTCGACATTCTGGGCTCGGGCAATCCTTCTGTCTCAGCCTTCCAAGTAGCTGGAACTACAGGCACATGCCATTATGTCCAGCTAATTTTTTGACTTATTGTAAAGATTAGGTCTTGCCAACTTGCCCAGGCTGATCTTGAACTCCTAGGCTCGGGCAATCCTCTCCGCCTCCGGCTCCCAAAGTGCTGAGATTACAGGCATGAGCCACCATGCCCAGCCTCCATTTTTTATCTTAGAACTCAAAGCTATAAAGACATCATTCCACTTTCCCCCCTCAATGAGGCTGTTTAAAATAAGCCATCAATATATCTAAAATAAGAAGCTGTAAGCGTAAAAATCTTACATCTTATTAGAAAACAGCATGAAAAGGAACAACCAGGAAGCTTTATAGACATAGGAGATTTATAGACTGACCCCAGAAATGTCATTGGGTAAGGAGAGCTACTTCCAGCTCTTTCAAATCACTTTTAAAATAGCAACTTATGTGTTTCTCTTTCTAGTTACATATGCATCTTTCTTCTTAAACAATTGCTACCTTAAAGGTAACCACATTTTCCTATTATTAAGCACGTAATATGTGCAAGGATACAGAGGATAAAGAGATTATATTTGATATTCAAATATTAAATCTTACATTCCTTGTTTGCCTGTGATTAGAAATCTTTAAAAATAAGTATTGAATTTTAGGTTTGGTGACTAATCAGATAAAAAGAAGAATGAGCCAGAAAAATGGAAAGAATGTGTGTGCAGCCTATTTTAACTGAGGTTCTCCCAAGAAGAGCCCGAGATAAGTCTTATATACAAGCACTTTGTTGTGGGAAGTGAACCCAAGGAACAGGAGAGGGGGCTCTGAGAAGAGTGAAACAGAAAAGAGTGAGAGCTAACCCAAGGGTGTGTTGTTCAGCTGGGCATCCCTAGTGGCAACCGGGGCTTAGTTCTGGTGGGGGTGCTTTAAAGAGCCATATAGAAGACCCTTTAGGGTCAACCAGAGACACAGAACAGGAGAGCAACCTGACCCCCACAGGCTAGAATTAACAGCAGAGGGTGTTAATTTTCTCTCTTTTAAGAGTCTCATTAGGAAGCAGAGAATTCCTGGGACACACAGTATAGCTGAGATGAGGTGCTGTCAAGGGTGCCTGTGTAGAGCTGGTTGCTTCAGGAATGGTCAGGGCAAAAGGGTAAGCTGAGGGACCATGAGAAGGATAGGTGTCCAATGGAATGCCCAACTTTGGCAATTATTCATTGGATGCATCATTTGTGCACTCTTAGCACCGGTTTCTTCAGCTTAAAAGAGGCAGAAAAATCGCCTCCCTGTTTCCCAAAGTGATCATTAAGAGAGTTATAAATACACTTTGAAGCAACTTAAAGGCTAACTTGCTACAAAACTGACAGCTGTTGAGACTAGACCTGAGACATGTAGCAATACCAGTAAAACAGAAAACAACAGTAGGTCACTGAAAGCATCTAGAAGGCCACAGGAAAGTCATGTACTGATGCAGCTCTGTAGCTATATTAACAACAACAACAAAAGCCAAAAGGATTCAGAGGCGAAAGGTGGCATTGCCTGCATCTTTTAAGAAAGTCTCATTTTGAATTTATTTCAAAAAGTAGTATATTTGGGAAACAAAACTGCAATTCAGGTACACTGAGTCAGGGTAACCCTGAAGAATGTCCTGTAAGGAAAGTGCAGGGCAAGGTTTTTGTTGTTGTTGTTTTGTTAACAGGAGATTTCCACAAGAAGTTGTTTTGGGGGCGGTTCATTGGCTGGACAAAAATCCTAAATTGCAAACCCATCCTGATTGATGGATGAGGATACTCAGCTAAGAGATGTTGAAGGCCGGCAGATCCCTACTTCAGATGTTACCCAAGTCTATTGGAACATTCTGTGGCTTGACCTTCAGCAGGTGTGAGTGCATTCCTTTTGCAATTCTTCCAACTCCACTTTAAAGTCTTAGCCTTAGTCTCTTTCTCTCACAGCAACAAGGGACCAGGAAAGGACATGGACAAAGGATGACAAGCACCACATTTAGCGTCCTGGAAAATAAATATGTGAATTTGACAGTTCAAATTTTCTACTAGTTTCAACATTAGGAGACTATTTTTTGTAAGAAATAAATATTTATTGAACTGATTCAGCAAAAGTCTAATATATGAAGATGACAATGCCTAGTCTGCCTCTCAGACTAATTTAAGATCTACATTTTAGTCATGTCTGTCCACCTCTCAGTTTTAGAGTTCTAATTCCCTTTCTTCTGTAGTGTTTTGACAGTTGAAAGGCTCCAGATGGATTATTAATTTCAGCCCCATTTGATCTCTGAGGGTAGAGTCAGTAACAACTCTTCCATCCTCAAGTTACATGACAGTTATACTTTTATTTCTTCAGAACTTTTGCAAATTTAATAAATGTTAAATGCCAACTCTACTTTAAATTCCCCTCTGAGCCTTGGCATAGGTGCATGAGCATGCTGTGTATAATCAGGGTGAACAATATTTCACATACCATCTCTCCTCCGAGGCGCTTGCAGAGAAGGACCCAAGCTGGTGTTGAAGGGGTAACAGATCTCAAAGCCCAACTGTACCTCTGCAAGCAGTGGCCCTACAGGCTTCCCCAACAGAGAGCCCTAATGGTTCATTCCACTTCCTTTCAGGCGTACCTTTCCTGGATCGGTGGTGACAAATACATTGCAAGGAAAAAGTCCACAACCGAAGGCCGTTGATCTAGTCTTCAAATACATACATTTTATAGTTTATTTAAATGCATACATTTCATAGTATCATTGTTGATCTAGTCTTCAAATGCACACATTTTATAGTAGCTTTCTCTGTGACATAAACCTCAAGGCAACACTTATCTCTCAGCCATTGGTATTCTTTTAAAAACCTTAATTCTATTTTTACCTTCAACCTGAACAATCTTTGCATAGCAAGTATCTCTGCATAGCAAGTATTTCATCCTAAAACTTCAAACATCTTCAAAGACTATCTAGTTCTTCTATTTTGAGATTCCATGGGAGTCTGTTCTTCCCATGTGGATGGTTTAGGATCTCAGATATTTCTCTAAAATAACATGAAAGTGGGTGTGAGGTACCAAAAGTGACGTGGCCCTGGGGATTCAGAGGTGAAAGCTGGGATTGCCTGCATCCTTTAAGGAAGTCTTTGTTTGGTTTTATTTCACAACAGGTCTCATTAAATTATGGTAAAAGTTGTCATGGGTGACTGGAGTTTCTGGGAGGGGACTGAGGCTTCCAACCCAGTTTCAAGTGGGCAGTAGAAGGCTCACTGTGGATGACCCCTGAGTAGAAGAACGAGATCTAGGAAGAGATGGGGAAGAAGAGGGGAGGAGTTTCTCAAATACACCCTGCTCTCATTCCGTGTCTAGGTGCAGCAGAAGGAGAAAGTAGATGTGGTGAATAATGCACAAAGTCTGGAAAGCTAGGCAGGGTCCTATGACCATATGGCAAGAGATCTATGATCCAGACTGAAAAAAAAAGGGTCCTGTTTATTGTCCTCGTAAATGCTTTTTATTCTGTAACTTTTGTTCCCATGCATTGAGTTAGAAAATGTTGACCACCTACTCTGTGCTAGTATGTGGTAGTCACAGTGCTAGTTCTTGAGGACGCAGGAGTGTGTAAAGCATGACTCCTAGCATCTCCTATGTATGGGTGCATGCATATGACATGGGGGGGCGAGAGAGATTAAGTGACAGGATACTCTAAAGGGGGGCACTGCTAAGCTCTCCCATGGAATTCAGGGAATTCTACACAGAAGGCTTTTCTCTGAAGCTGAGTTTGCAACCAGAATTGCAGTAAGAATTGTTAAGTGTGGATGACCTATGATTTTGTGTAGGGCTATGGTTCTTTCTCATAGGACTGTCAGCACCCACTGCAACCAACTGCACAATTTCCTTTTAGCACTCTGTAGCAAACTAGACAGGTTTGCTGTGGATGTAAAAGTCATGGCCCCAGTACATTGGCTGCATCAGGCTGACAGTGAAGGCTGACATGCATAGCATAGAAACCAGAGTGCACTGACTCCCTTGACTGATGTCTAGCTGTTTCATTGTATCATCTGGAACTGCACCTTCTGATTTCTGGACTTTTCAGATCTGTACTGACTCAAATCTGGGTGGGGCTCAGTTTGAAGGAGAAAGTCCCGAGTGGTGTCCTGGCCCTCCTTGGTCTATTGTAAATAAGTAACCAAACATACTTCATTCAGACTTTACTCTCTGAGAGATTCACATCTGACTTCAACATTTATCCTTGTGGTCTACTTAGCGTTTGACTAGAAGGCATAGATTTCTAAGTAAGGTAAGAATTTCTTCCTAAGTTACCTAGAACTTAAGAGAGGGCATAAATAAATCAAAATGTGTATGGTTTTTACTTGACACTTTATTTTTCTGTTAGGAGAAAAATTGCGACTGGTCTATTAAATTGATTTAGTGCATATAATATATATGGTGCATATGTGCAAAACAAATACTTAGCAAAAGGTTGTCTTGAAGGATCATGCTCATATATTTCAAATAAAAGAACTGAGGGGAAAAAAAGAACTGAGCAACAAGTCTTAATATTTTGATATTCTGATAAGGAATGTTTGTTTTGAAATGTATCTTGGGACTTTTTATCTCTGTGGGTATTTTCTTACTTACAATTGTTCATCTAGTTATACTACAGAGGCTTGTTAGCTGCCCCAAGGATGTACTTTTTCCCTCCTCTGTGACAAAAAAGAGAGGGAGAGAAAAGGACTGGAGTAGCAGTATTCTAGCAGAAGATTTAAGTGATCTTTAAATTCTAAAATAAGAAATTAAATGTCTTCCAGATACTTCCTCTGTCCTAAGGGAGGGTCATTAAGTTTATCTCATATTTAATGTCTAAAAAAATTTCAAAAAGTTAAGATTTAATTCTCATTAGGTTTCTATTGTTTGGGAATTTGAATAAAAGAAAAAAATACTAAAGGGTAATTTAGGTGTTTTGTGCTACTGGTGCCTGACAAAGCAAACTTGATTTTCCCCATTTCCTAGAAACTCAGAGGAAATAATTTCTGTCCAGAACAGTGAACTGGTATCATATCCCACACTTAAAAGCGTGTTTAAATTGAAAGATATGGCAAGGTGTAGTGGTCAAGATCATAGTCCCCAGGGTCAAATAATCCTTAGCATAAAATACCCACTTCACCATTAGCCACTTGTACATTTTTCTCTGAGCTGTGGTTTCCTAATCTGTAAAATGGGGTACACAGGAGCCCCCAGGTTCTCTGTGAAGATTAAAGAAAATGCATTAAAGTATTTAGCAAAGTGTCTCATATATAGAAAATGTTCAAGAAATATTATTACTTCAGAATATAGATGTAAAAGACAACCAGATAATTTCCTATATAGTAATTTTGAGTAGCCTAAAAGTTTGATTGTTCTTAAGGTAAATAATTCTGTGAATAAAGGCTCTGCCCACCTCTGCATGCGGACCACCAGCATGCTCTACCAGTTGGCCTGAGCCAGGGAAGGAACCAGTTCCTGGATTTCGTTTTCCCGGAGACTTAGAGGACACTACAGCTGTCTGAATATGTTGATCACCAACAGGGATTCTGGGTGGCTCCTCCTTGCTCTGCTTGGTAACCAGGTGTGTGTCTCACAGTATGGCATTCAAGAAGGCAGCTTTCCTCCCGAGACTGTACAATCAACTCTAAATTTCCAGAGTCTTGCCTAGGAGTGGAGATTTTTGTCCTGAGTTACATAACAGCACTCTCTTTGTGGAGGTTTTGAATGAATATGTGTAACTGATGTCCTATTGCCAGTGTGCAAACCCTCCCCCTGCCTAGTAGGAATGAATATCCCTTCTCCAAGTGTCTACCTAGCAGCAGACCCAGGGCTGCCCAGGAGGCTGGTTACTCATTGACTTAAACATTAAGTTCCAGAACGAGCAAATTGCCCATTCAGGAAAAATTCCATCCTCCTTAGTCATCTCCCTGATAAGACTGGCAAGGTATTCACTCTTCAGGACTCTGAACTGACTCTTGTGGTTGTAAAAAGAACTAGGATCCTAGTCCATTTTACTTAACTGAGGGCAATAAACATGTCATCTTACAAATCCTGCTTTTTTGGTTTTCCTTAGCTCTGGTTCTCCTTTCAAATATAGATGCACCTTTCATTGGTATTCACTTGAGGTGTTGTGTGTTCAAAATCCCTCTAATTTAGCCCAAACTAAAGTTCCCAGTATATATTTTAGGGTCTCTTTAACCCCACCAGCTTCAAAAGGTGTGTATTTTCTCTCTTGAGCATGGCTTTCTTTTCTCTGGATATTCACATCCAGCGGGTCTCTGAGATAATGTACTCTATTGCATCCCTCTCCATTGGAGACTAGGATGTGACTAGCAGGTGCCGTTTTTTTATAACAGCTCCAGTTTCAGAATTTTTCTCAGTGAAAACTGTTAAATGGCCCTTCAAAGACTCGCTTTTACATTCTGAGTGAGGGGGCTGTTCTTCCTTAGTCCTTGATCTTGGAATCTTACGGTCTATAATTGTACATCGCTCCTTACCAGTCATTTAGAGTTCACACTGCTAATCCCCAAGCTATAAGATATGAAGATACAAATTGGAGATAGGCAAGTGGATAGGCACGGCTTTCTTACTTTAATGCTTCTGTTTCAGGTGGGATGTCCGTGATCTTCTGTTGTCAGGGGGTACCATGGCCACCCAGGTTCTGTCTTAGACACCATCCTTGAGAAACAAGACCTTTTCTATTTAACTCAACCTAGATTAGAGGCATCATGGAAAACACCTTTTGAAGAGAAATTCCTCTGCCTTCTCTTTCTGTTCCATCCTCTATCTGCCTTACTGTCATCACTACAGTGTCACGTCAATTACGCAAAATCAATGTTACTAAGACTGACTTTGGGAATATTTCAATCTGTAGGTTGCTAAGGCCTAACATCATTTATTCTTAAGTAATACATTAAATCCCCAAACATTGCTCTTTGAGATTTACAAATTGACAAATTTCATTACTAATCTAATTACATTCGTGCTAAGTTAGCAACTCTGTAGCTGTCGAGATTAACTTGGTGACAAGGAAAAAACCTACTTAGTCTTTCAAAAAAAAAGCTCAAAGAGCTATAAAATACCCAGGAAATATATATTATCAAACATATCACATATTTTATATTCATATAAATCTAAATTATATGCATATAATCATAAATAAATATATATTTGCTATATACCATAATATAAGTGAAAATGAGAACAGTTGATGGAGTTGGCACTTGGAAATCTTAACATTGTTAGTGTGGTGGGAGGGGAGAAAAGAGAGGAGTGTTAGGGTGATACGAGGTTTTTGTCAGTGTAGAACGTCCTAAATTTGAGGGTTCAGGGGTGGAAAAGAAAGTTCTGGTTGATAAGGGCAGGAATCCGTCTATGGAAATACAAAGCTGAATGAGTAGAAGTAACTAGTTTTGGAGTTCGTGACTTTTTCCTCACCAAGTTTTAGATTTGCTGGTCAGAATTTAGTAGATAACAGAAGAGGGAAGGGTATAGAAAAGCCTAGACAGGTGATCTAAACCACAGGCATTTCTTAAACATTTCAGACCTGTAAACGTACAAAGGTTACTCTAACCCAACTACATATGTCCGATCCAGCTTAAACGCAAGTGACACACTCCCTATGTCCTCCCTGTGTAGGAGCAAGGGTCACCTTAGAACAAATTTAGATTCTTACAGTGAGATACAGAAGCCCTAAAGATACAGAAGTGATGGCTTGGAAAGAGCACTGCTGTACAAAGAGATTGCCAGCTTTATTTCCAGATTCCAGTGTGAAAGACGGGGAAATGAGCAACTGTTCTGAGGGAAAGGAGACAGGGAAATGGTGCTTTGGGGATTGAATCTAGCTCCAGCTGAGGCTGGAGGCCAGCAGGACCCTCTGAAGATTATGGGAAGAGGGCAGTTTATCAGGGAATGACATTTTCAGAGGACACAGGGAACAGGTTGGAAGGGAACAGCAGAAGGGGAGGCTGGGTGGGTTGGGGAGAAGCAGCCCAGAACCCTGGAAAGAGTGTGTGAGATGAGTAAGCAGCGTCCTATTCACAGTATAAAGGACCAGCCTTTGCAGAGGCAGGAGGCAGGGTGGGAAGAAACAGCCCAGGGAATTCAAGGACAACCTGCTATGGGTTTCAGTGCATGACTTTGTGCCATAGGGAAGATTTCACCAGAAGCAGTTGATCAGTCAAAGATTCATGTATAAGTGATTTATTAAACTGGTGCTCTCAGGAGAAACCAGTCAGGAAGTAGGGGAAGCTGGGGTGATGGGTGTGATACGGCCCAGTGGGTCAATGGCACACAAAAAGTGGTTTGCTAGGGCTTCTGGGAAACAAGCTTCTCTTCTTAGCAAGAGGTGCAGGTGAAACTCTTATTGTTTTCATCTGGATTTGGTGGTATGAGGACGTCATGCCTGAAATGACTGCAGTCATTTTATCACCATGAGGGAAGCCATATAACATAAAGCCAACTTACAGGAGGCAAAACAGGGACATGAGACCTGGTGACATGAGTCCTGGATGGAGTTGGCCCAAGGCTTCCAGAAGCTCATTTATGTTTCTCAGAAAATGTCCTTTGTTGTCTAAGCCAGTTCCAGGATTTTATTGTTGTTATTGCTTGCAACAAAAATCTAAATTCTCAAACATTTTATTTTAATAACCCTATCATATTTATCTAAATGTGCCTTAACCTTGGGATTGAGAGTAATGAGAAATGACTGTAGCAAATATTTAAGTGTAGCTTCTAACACAGCTGAAATATATCATAGCGTTACAATTAAGGAAGAGAATTTCTTTTTACATTGTAAAGAAAGGGGATTATACATGCACAGATATCTCTTCTAATTTATGTTTTCTGATCTTGGAGTTAGTCTTTTTAAAATTTGAATGTAAAGAGATGCAGGTCTTTCAAACCCGTTTTTCCCAGTGAATTTACCCTTTTATTTTATATACGAAGCAATGTTGTCCTAAGTGTGCTTTGTAGATTACATTTCTAATTCTTGTTCGTTCTTATGCTTTTAGTATTACATGCTCTGACACAGTTCTGCAAGCTGTCTTTGAAAAGCTTTTTACCTCTTTTTTTGACTGTCCTTTTGTCTTGCCTGTGAATTCCAGAGATGTGACTGCAGAAATAGATGACTGAATACTAAGTACACATAGGCTCTATTTTCCCACTTTTATTCATACCCTTTTTTGAGGATTCCAAGCACATCTGTTGTTTTTGAGGCCTTCGCTTTCTTCTAGAATTATCTTCTTGCAGTTTTTCTTTTTTTAATTAAGATAACTCCTTTTCAACTCAAAATTCTTTCTCCATATTCTCTCCAACCACAACCTGAAGTAAACTGTATTTTTCTCCCCTGCCCCTAATTATTTTGATTATACTTGTCTCTTATATTCCTATTCTCTTCTTTAGGATAATTTAAGGGACAACATGGCTTCTCTTTCCCTCTCAGATTTTGAGGTTGGCCCGGGATGGTTTTCATCTGTTTGGCAAATTCTTGTAATCTTTTCTTATAAGAGTTCTACTTCTGGACCCCCTCAACTCCACCATCACCAAGATCGTCTTGCCATCTTCTCGTTTCTTGGCACCAAGCAGCATGTTTTATTTTCCACTTCTTTTTGCCTCCTACCTTAACCTTTCTGTAATTTCTCTGTGCACTGGAGTTGGGCTTTGTTTTGTTTTTAATTTTTATTTTAAAGATGTGGGTACAATTCAGGATTAGGTATACAAATGGTCATTTTACAGGTAAAGTGTGGGCCTCACCTTGGTCCCCACTTCACCTAGTTTGAAATTAGACACCCTTATTGATGAAGTATGTCCCCTGCCCTGGCAATTTCCCACTATTGCCAATCCCTTTCTTATAGTATTATGGTAATTGTTCAGGGACTGCTTATGGGTGAGAACTCTGGTACTCAGATCTTTGTTTCTGTGATAGATCACTGAGTATTCTAGACTCTAAGTCCATCCAAGTCACTGTGAAGTTCATAATTTTGTCCTTCTTTATGGCTGTGTAGTATTCCATTGTGTATATGTACCATATTTTTTTTATCCAGTTCACTTTCAATGGGTGGTACAATTGGTTCCATGTTTTTGCTATTGGGAATAATGCTGCAATAAACATGCGTGAATGTTTCATAGAGTGATTTGAGTTCTTCCAGCTATATTCCCAGAATGGGATTGCTGGGTCATATGAAAGGTCAATTTTTATATATGTTATGAATCGCCACACTGTTTTCTACAGAGGTTGTACTAGTTTACACTCCCAACAACAATGTAGAAGTGTTCCCTTATCCCTGCAACCTCTCCAACCCATCTGTTGTGTTTTTTGTTATTGAGTTATTGATGATGGCCATCCTCAATAACTGGAGTTGGGTGGTATCTCAATTTGCATTTCTTTGATAATTAGTGAGGCTGAGCATTTTTTCATGTATCTGCTGGCTACTTATATGTCTTCTTTTGAGAAGTGTCTATTCATGTTTTTTGCCCACTTTTCAATGGGGCTGTTTGTTTTGTTCTTTTTGGCACATTTGTGTTCCTTGTAGATCCTATATGTTAGGGCTTTGTCAGATATAAAGTTGGCAAATATTTTTTCCCAGTCTGTGGGCTGTCTCCCTGCTCTTTTGATGGTTTCTTTGCTTTACATAAGTTTTTCAGTTTGGTGAGGTCCCACTTGTCTATCTTATCTCTTGTGGCATGGGCATTTGGGATTTTGACCAGGAATTGGTTGCCAGTTCCAATTTCCACAAGGGTGTCTCCTGCATTTTCTAAGGTTCTTATAGTTTGAGGTTTTATGTTTAGGTCTTTGATCCATTTAGGATTGGTTTAATCCGAGTGACTCACATTCGCTGAGCATCTCTTCTGAGCTCAGTAGCCTGTGTGTTGTCTGTACACTATAAAAGGAAGAGCTGCCTTGCTGGGTGCAGTGACTGATGCCTATAACCCAGCACTTTGGGAGGCAGAGTCAGGAGGATTGCCTGGGTTCAAGGATTTGAGATCAGCCTGAGCAACTTGGCAAGACCTCATCTCATTAGTAAATCAAAATTATCCAGGTGTGGTGATATGTGCCTGTGAATAATTTATCCTGGTACTTACAGCTACTTGGAGGGCTCAAGTGGAAGGATCACCTGAGCCCAGCAGGTCGAGGTTGCAGTGGCTGTGAGCATGCCACCGTATTCTAGCCTGGGCAACAGATTGAGATTTCAACTCAAAAAAAAAAAAAAGCCTGACTTAATCCACACAACTGAGCTGAAGTATTGGGTTGATGTTCTCATTCTGGAAGAAAGTTGAGATGTGTTAAGGATTTAGGAAATAAGGCAGAATCTGAGATTTGATTTCTGTGTTGCTATTTACATTCACCATCAAATTCATATGAGAATTCACATATACTAGTTACACAGAACTGATCTATTTTCTAGCTGGGAAATTAATATTAACATGAAGATTTAACAATCTGACCCTTGTATAATATATAAACAAGTTTGGAAGAGAGACTATCTCTTTTCATTTTCTGTTTTGCTATGGTAGAAAGGTTAATTAGGCACTAGATAACAGGCCTGAAACAGTAAGTATCAGGATAACTGGAAACCTGTAAATATTTTACTACCCAGGATCCAACCTATTTATTCTACTGAAAGTATGAGGCAGATATGGTTTTACCGACTATTTAACCCCTCTCCCAATTTTTTTCCCTACTAACTGTACTTTTATTTGTTCAAGTTCCAAGTGGTGGATATTCCTTGATTCTGACAATGCCAGACATTCAGTTCTGTACAAGGCAAGTAGTATACCTTTCAGGGTTTGGGTTTTTTTTTTTTTTTTTCTTTTCCCCAATTTAAGTTGCAGCCACTTCCTTAGTATTTCCTTGCCACGAGGTATTGAAAACGAATGCTACTTCAGGTTGAAAGTAACAATGCTACTTTAGGGAAATGCCTTTTCCTGGTTTTATTTTTGGAAGCCTAACCTACTGAAGAGATTATGCAACAGGGTCCTGAAGCCGAGAGTGAGGAGGTGGAAAAGAAGGGGAGAAAAGGAATTCCTTGAGGGCATTTAATAGAAATATCTCTTTCTGGTCCTGCTTTTTCTCACTCCATGAAAAAAAAAAGCATATGCTAATAGAAAATTAAAAATCACGGAATCTACGTTCTCTGGTGTCTTCGTGGAGGAGTCAAGGTGCTTCTTTTTTTTTTCTTCTCCATTCTTTGCCCCACCTCTGTTGCTTATTTAGCAAAAGTAAAATGTATTCCTCCCTTAAATTTGATATTCAGTTGCTTGATTAGGCTATGTCTTGGTCCTGAGTATTCTATATTACCTTTTCCTAGAATGTGGATTTTTTTTTGATCAACAGATTCGATTTTGTCTTCATTTCAGAGAAACTTGCTTCTGTTTTATTTACGTGTCAACTCCTTAAAATTAAGGAGCAGGTTCTTGTCTTTAAAATATCCTTATATTGTATCACTTGTTTTATAGTTTAGCCTCATCTGGTTGCTTTTCATTTATGTTCTATAGTTTAACCTGATCTAAGTTCTTTTTTTAATCTGAATTTACCAAGAGATATTAAGTCTTTCTCTAGTGTGATAACTGACTTTCGGTGGTATTTTTCTTGTATACTTTGCTAGCTCTCTATTGTTAGTAGTTCTCTCTAGAAAATTCAGTCCGTGTTTTGTTTCCTCAGATCCCCAATACTCATTTTCTTTTGTGTAGCTTGTTTTTGAGTACTTGTTGTATGGTGTACGTGCTCCGAGTATTACTTTCTATAAGGTATGGATGTCATATAAGCTAAGGCTTTTTTTTTTTTTCTGGCTCTGTAAACTGTTTTATTCCAGGTTGAGTTTGATTTTATTTTTTGGTCAATTGCATGCTATCTCTACATCCCACCCCTTTTAGGATTATGGTATATGTTACACATTTGGTGTCTTATTTCTTTATTTTGCTCAGTTAGTAACCAAATCACTCTTACACAGTATGTGTGTGTGAGCTTCTGGTTTTTTTTCTTACTTTATCTGAGACCTATAATCCATGATCATAACCACTTGTCACCCCCTCACATCAAGGGGCTCTCTGAGGGCTGGGTATTTTCTGCTCTACCACCGTTTTCTTAGCCTGAGTTATTGGTCAGTGTGGACATTAAGCCGTGGCAGTTTTTGTTAGATAACTGAATTGAACTACTAAATATTACTTTCCATTGTTACACTATTTAGTTGAATGTGTGTGTGCATAGTTTTATTTTTTTTATTTTAAAGATATGGGGTACAATTTAGGATTAGGTATACAAGTGGTCATTGAACAAGTAAAGTTTGGGCTTCCCTTTGGTCCCCACTTTGCTTAGTTTGAGATCAGGTACCTTATTGATGTTATGTGCCTCCCCCCCCTCAATCTCCACTGGCAGTGTCCCTGTACTGCCAGTCCCTTTCATACAGTATTATGGTAAATGTGTGTGTACTTTTCTGAGAAGGGAATACTTCAGGACTTTGGATAATTTCTCCCAATTCAAAATACAGCTGTGTCAGCTATGTCCCTATGGTAGAGTCAACTCGTTTATGTTCCTATTTCTTTTCTACTGCTCACCAGTCAGGAAAGAAAAGAGATACATTATTTCTCTCCAAATTTAGGCACTTATTAGTTCCCTGGGGCTCCCATAACTAATTACCACGAATGTGGTGGCTTAAAACAATAAAAATGTATTTTGTCATAGTTCTGGGGGCTAGAAGTCCGAAACCAAGGTGTCAGCAGGGCCACCTTTGTTCCAAAGGCACTGAGAGAAAATCCCCCCTGGCCACTTGCAGCTTCTGGTGAATCCTGGCATTCCCTCTCTAATGGCAGCACAACTCCAGTCTCTGGCACCATCCTCTCTGTGAGTCCTTTTCTGTCTCTCACTGGACTTGGGCACAGCCTAATCCAGTATGACCTTAATTTCAATCTTTACTTAATGACACCTCAAAGACTCTATTTTCAAATAAGGCCACATTCTGAGGGTCTAGGTGGACATAAATTTTTGAGGGACAACAAAGTCAACTCACTATGGATATATTAGAAAGAACTGTCGAGGCTTTGTCAGCTCACCACATATCTACTGGATCCAAGGGTTGGCTATACCTCTCCACTAAAAGCCTGTCCTGCAAATTCCTAATCTCACTAGCTCTGGAAAATTCTTCCTTTAGCCCAAGGTTGTAGAGTACTTGTCCCTGTTGGAAGCCTTGGAGTTACATCACCCTTGTTAATTTCTCTTAACCCTGCCTGCAGCTTTGTCAATAATCACATTAATAAACTGTGATCTTATGATTTTTCCCAGTATATTGTCATATTTGCTGCCTGACTGGGATTTCTGGCTGATTCTGCGTCCTTGCCTTATGGCTAATTGTAAAGGAAATATTTCTAGTGTTTCCCCATTTAAGACTGTGCTTCTTGTAGGTTTTTCAGATATATTCTTTGTCATAGTAAAGTCTTTTACTCACTTAATGAGGTTTCTTTTTCTCTCTTTTTATCTATTTTTTAATTTTAAAGATGTGGGATACAATTCAGGATTAGGTATACAAGTGGTCATCATACAGGTAAAGTTTGAGCCTCCCTTTGCTCCCCACTTTACCTGGTTTGAGATCAGATACCCTTATTTGTGTTGTGTCCCCCAGCACCCCCCCAAACCCCAGCAGTATCCCACTACTGCCAATTCCTTTCTTATAGTATTATGGTAAATGTTCAGGGTCTGCTTATAAGTGAGAAAATGTAGTACTCTGCTCTTTGTTTCTGTGATAGATCACTGGGTATGATAGACTAAATTCATCCAAGTTGTTGCAGAGTCCATATGTTTGTCCTTTATGGCAGCATAATATGCCAATGTGTATATGTACCCCATTTTTTTAACCAGTCCAGTTTCGATGGGCAGCACAGTTGGTTTCGTGTTTTTTGCTATTGTGAATAGGGCTGCAATAAACATGGGTGTGCAGGTATCTTTTTTGTAGAATGATCTGAGTTTCTCTGGGTAGAATCCCAATAGGGGGATGGTTGGGTGATATGGAAGGTCAATGTCTAGTTTTTTTAGAAACTGTTTTCCAAAGAGTTTGCCCTAGTTTGCATTCCCACCAGCAGTGCAGAAACGTTCCTTTTTCTCCACATCCTTGCCAGCATCTGCTGTCATTTGTTTTATTAATGAAAGCCATTCTTACTGGCATTAGGTAGTATCTCAATGTGGTTTTGATATGCATTTCTCTGATGATTAGTGAGGCTGAACACTTTTTCATGTGTCTGTTGGCTACCCGTACCTCTTCTTTTGAGAAGTGTCTATTCATGCATTTTGTTCACTTTTTTTTTTTTGAGTTGGAGTCTCACTCCATTACCCAGGCTGGAGTGCAGTAGCACGCTCATAGCCACCCCAGCATCAGCCTGCTGGGCTCCTGCCATCCTTCCACCTCACCCTTCCAAGTAGCCAGAACTACAGGTACCCGCTATTGCACCCGGCTAATTTTTTATTTATTGTCTTGCCAAGTTGCCTGGGCTGGTCTCGAACGCCTAGGCTCAGGCAATCCATTCGCCTCGGCCTTACAGGCTGAGGAACCGAGCCCGACCTTGCCCATTTTTTGATGGGTTGTTTGTTTTGTTCTTTTTGGCATGTTTGAGTTCCTTGTAGATCCTGGATGTTAGGCCTTTGTCAGGTACACAGTGGGCAAATATTTTTTCCCATTCTGTAGGCTGTCTCCCCACTCTCTTGATTGTTTCTTTGGCTTTGTAGAAGCTTTTCAGTTTGATGAGTTCCACTTGTCTATCTTGTCTCTTATGGCATGGGCACTTGGGGCTTGGATCAGGAATTGGTTGCCAATTCCAATTTCCATAAGGGTGCCTTCTGCATTTTCTAAGATTCTTAAAGTTTGAGGTTTTATGTTTAGGTCTTTGATCCATTTAGAGCTGATTTCTGTGTATGGTGATAGGTAGGAGCCCTGTTTCAATCTTCTGCATGTGGTCAGCCAGTTTTCCCAGCACCATTTACTGACTAGGTTCTCCTCTACCCAGTGGTTGTTGGTAGAGCCCTTGTTGAAGATGAGTTGGTTTTGTTTCTGGAATCTCCATCCTGTTCTATTGGTCCATATGCCTGTTCTTGTGCCAATACCAAGCTGTTTTGATGATTGTAGCCTTATAGTAAAGTTTAAAATCTGGAAGTGTGACACCTCCCACATTGTTTATTTTACTGAGGATTGTTTTGGCTATTTGTGGTCATTTATGTTGCCATATAAATTTTTGTATTGTCATTTTGAGGTCTGAGAAGAATGATGCTGGTAATTTAATGGGTACTGCGTTGAATCTATAGATTGCCTTTGGTGGGATGGACATCTTAACAATGTTGAGTCTTCCTATCCATGAGCATGGAATATTTTTCCATTTGTTTGTATCTTCTTGGGTTTATTTGAGCAGTATTTTGTAGTTTTAATTGTAAAGATCTTTCACTTCTCTGGTTAGGAAGATGCCATGGCATTTCTTTTTTCTTTCTTTCTTTTTTTTTTTTTTGTGTGTGTGGGGCTATTGTGAATGTGATTGTGCTTTTTATTTGGTTCTCTGCCTACTTGCTGTTGGTGTATAAGAATGCAACTGGTTTTTGCACATTTATTTTGTACTCCAAGTAAGTCCTTTATCAGTGAAAGCAGGTTTTTGACAGATTCTCTTAGGTTTTCAAGGTATAAGATCATATCGTCAGGAAAGAGATATAACCTAACTTCCTCTTTCCCTATTTGGATAACACTGATTTTCTTCTCTTGTCTAATTGCCCTGCTAGGACTTCCAACACAAGGGGTGAGAGTGGGCAGGTTTGTCTTGTTTTGGTTTTCAGGGGAAATGTTTCCAGTTTCTGCCTGTTTAGCAATATGTTGGCTGTGGGTTTATCATAGATGCCGCTTACTATTTTGAGGTATGTTCCTTCTATGCCTAGGTGTTTGAATGCTTTTATCAAGAAGCGACGCTGGATTTTATCAAAAGCTTTTTCTGCATCTAATGATATAATCATGTGGTTCTTGGTTTTACATCTGTTGATGTATTTAATTACATTTATGGTCTTGCTGATGTTGAACCAGCCCTGCATCCCAGGGATGAAGCCTACTTGGTCATGGCGGATGATTTTTTAAAATGTGTTATTGGATCCAGTTTGCTAGAATCTTGTTGAGAATTTTTGCATCTATGTTCATTAGGGATATTGGCCTGTAGTTCTCTTTTTTTGTTGGATCTTTACACAGTTTTGGTATCAGTGAGATGTTAACCTCATAAAATGATTTGGGGAGAATTTCATCTTTCTCAATTGCCTGGAATATTTCAATAGGATTGGTATTAGCTCCTCCTTGTATGTTTTGTAGTATTTTGCTGGGAAGTCATCTGGTCCAGGGCTTTTTTTTATAGGTAGTTTTCTTATGATGGAGTCAATTTCCTGGGCTGTTATTTAGTTTCTCAATGTCTTCTTATTTCAGTCTGGGGAGGTTTCGTGATGTCAGAAAGTCCTCCATTTGACTTAGATTATCAAGTTTGTTTTCATACTGGTGTGCATAGTAGTCTCTGATGATCTTTTGTATTTCTTTGTGATCAGTTGTGATTTATCTTTTGCAGTTCTGATTGCATTTATTCGGACTTTTTCTCTCTTTTTCTTGGTCATTCTGTTTAGGGATCCATCAATCTTATTTGTTCTTTCAAAGAATCTGCTTTTTGTTGTGTTGATTTTTTCTACAATATTTTTGTCTTCTATGTCCCGTATTTGGACTTTTACTTTGGTGATCTGAATTCGTTTACTAAAGTTAGGGTTTTGGTGGTCTTGTCTTTCCAGCTCCCTTAGGTGATTTGCTAAGCCGTTAACTTGTGATCTTTCCATTTTCCTGATGTGTGTTCATAGAGATATAAATTCCCTTTTTGGAACTGCTTTCATGGTATTCCAGAGGTTTTGGTAGGCTACTTCTTCGTTTTCAGGAATCTTTTAATTTGTTTTTATTTCTGTGTTTAATTTGGTTTAATTTTCTGTGTGTTCAGTAGTTGTTCGTATCATGCTTTTTAGTTTCCATGTCTTTGTGGGATTTAGGGGATTTATTTTTATTCCATGTCGGAGAAGGTACATGGTAGTATTTACCATATGAAATTTGTTTACGCTTAATTTATGGCTGAGAATGTGATTGATCTTGGAGTACATTTCGTGTAGTGGTGAGTAGAATGTATATTCTGTGGTTTTGGCTAAAGTGTTCTATAGGTATTTATTAACTCCATTTGGTCAAGCATCCATTTAAGGTTCCAGATCTCTTTGTTGATTTTTTGCCTCAATGATCTATCTAGGGTTGTTAGTGAGCTATTTAAGTTCCCAGCTATAATAGTGTTAGAGTCAATATCTTTTTTTAGTTTGCTTAGTGGTTGCTTTATAAATTCTGGCACTCCTGTGTTAGGTGCATATATGTTTAGGGTTGATATTTCTTATTGATGGATGAAACCTTTTATTTCATGTAGTGTCCTTCCATAGCCTTTTAAAATTTTGATAGCTTAAAAGTTGTTTTGTCTGATATTATGATTGTAACTCCTGCCTTCTTTTGTGATCCATTTGCCTAGAAACTTGTTTTCCATCCTCTAACTTTGAGTCTGTGTGCATCCCTGTGGTGAGATGAATTTCCTGGATGCAGCAAATAATTGGGTCATGGTTTTTTATCCAGCTTGCCACTCTGTGTCTTTTCAGTGGTGCATTTAGTCCATTCATGTTCAGGCTGATTATTGAAATATAATTGTTTATTCCCATCAAGAGGTTCTTATAAAGTTTTTCTCTGTTTGTTTTCTTCTAGCTTTAGGGTTGATGTATGTGTGTGTTTTCAAGTTTGCAGTTGTGATGTATTCTCTGTTGAGTCTGTGTTCTGCTGTTCTTTTGGGAAGTGTGTGGTCATTCTTTTCTTTCTTTCTTTCTTTCTTCTGTGCTTAATACCTTTTTTAACATCTCCTGTTGAGCTGATCTGGAAGCTTCATAATCTCTTAGGGATTGGATGTCTGGGAAGGATTTTAATTTTCCATCACTGATGAAGCTGAGCTTGACTGGGAAGGAAATTATTGGTTGAAATTGTTTATCTTTGAGGACTTTGAATATTGGACTCCAGTCCCTTCTAACTTGTAGTGTTTCTGCTGATAGGTCTGCTGCTATTCTGATTGGTTTTCCCCAGTAGGTAGTCTGACCTTTCTCTCTTGCTGTCTTTAGGATTTTTTTCTTTTGTGTCTACTTGTGTATGCAAATTTCTATGTGTCTAGGGGTTGGTCTTCTCATTTGATGTCTTGTGGGGGTTCTCTGTATCTCTTATGTTTGAATAGTCACATCTCTGGTGAGATGGGGTAAGTTTTCTTGGATAACCTCCTGGAATACTTGCTCCAAGGTGTTCTCCATTTCCCCTTATCTGGGATACCAGTCAGGCATAGGTTCAGTCTCTTGATATAATTGCACATCTCTTGGAGGCTTTGTTCTTTCTTTCTGAGTTTTCTTTCTATGTGTTTTACAGAGCGGGTTAATTCCATATTTTGGTTTTGAGATTCTTTCTTCTGCTTGATTAATTCTGTTTTCCATGCTTGTCATCTTGTTATTTATTTCATGTATGAAATTTTTTATGGCCAAAATCTCTGTTACAAGTTCTTTCAGTAGTGCATCTTGTCTTTCTTGAGTCTTATTCACTCTTTCCATCTATCCTCTAATCCCTGTTGTATTCTGGTGCCAGTCGTTGGTGACTTCCACTGTTTGTGCTCTAACATCTGATTTTTCAGATGTTTTATCTTTGTAACACTGGGAATTACCTGTGTTCCTCCACTGATTTTCCTCATTTGTGACAGATTTCTTTATTTTCTCTAGTTCCATTTTTTAGTGGCAGTGGGAGAGGCTTTCTCTTCTGATGTTTTCTCAGTCCTCAATTCTTCCCTGACCAGGGCTCTGAATTTGTTCTATTTTGAAACAGGGCTGTAGGTGGGAAGCATTGCTGTCTCTTGTAGTTTTGAGAGTCAAATAAGGAGGAGGATGGAGAGCTAGGATTCAGAAACTGCTTGCAAATCCAATGTGTTTTACAGAGTGGGTTAATTACATATTTTGGTTTTGAGATTCTTTCTTCTGCTTGATTAATTCTGTTTTCCATGCTTGTCATCTTGTTATTTATTTCCTGTATGTGATTGTGGTATGGGTTCCCTGAGACCCACTCCCCACCACCACTCTTTATGATGATTCAATGGGTACATGTGTGTACCCCACTGATCTCTTTGGAGGTCTTCCTCATCCTTTTCATGTTACACCCTTTGTCCCATGGCTGTATCAGGGTAGGGGGTAGGGCCTGAGACTCAGCCTCTTCCTGTTCGTCCAGAGTTTGTGCTTTCAGAAAATTCCCTCTAGGTCATGATCAACCCCTGAGTGGTTTAATCCACTGGTCATAGAGAATGGGTCAGGTCTGTCACTCTGTAGTAAGCAAGCCGAAGCACTTCTCTGCCCAGTTTTCAAGATGGTAGCAGGGTGCCTCTTTCATCTTCTCCAGTGGGGCTCTGCCTTGAGCTCTCTCATTGTGCTCCCTCTGCAGCCCTATCTGCCAGAGTCTGGCCAGGCACTGCAGTGGTGAGTACAAACCTGGAGCCAGCAGTCTCTCCTGGCAACTTCTTCCTGGGAAGGGCTTTGTTGATTTTTTTAAATGGCACTCAACTTCTGTGTCTCAGGAAGTGCTAGGGACCAAGCAGAGCAGCTGTGGTACCAGCCACTTCACCAGGAGAGCCCTGGCCACTTACTCTTGAGTTCCTACTCAGTCAGCCACTCACACATCCACTTACTGCCACATATGCAAAATTTTCCATGCTTTCACTCATACTGGAACTCACTTAGTCTGGCTGGCTCCACCATCATCTGAGAATCTCTTATGAGGTTTAAAAAAAAAAAGATTATTATGTATATTGTCAATTTTTCTGCATGTGTTTAAATAATCAGTTTTTCAACTCCAATATGCTTTATGTGTTTTTAGCCTGGTTTTTCTAGAAAACAGAACCTAAAGCAAGGACTAAAGTACTGATGCTTTATTTGGTAGCTAAATACCCAGGGCAGTGAGAGAGAAGGAAAATGACAATAAGGCAAGGAAAGGTGGGAAGATTTGTGAAGGGATGAATTACCATGCTGGTTACTGCTTCATGAGTCATCAAAAAGAGATGCAGAAATTCTCCCAGTTGTTGTATTCACTCAGGACTTTTCTGAATGAGCTATATAGGGAACTGCATCTCAGTCCTCCATGGGAGGAAGAAAGGAAGGAATGAAGGAGAGTGAATTCATCTGCTTATATCTACTGGTTCCTAGTGGTTAAAATTTACCCTACAGGAAATAAATGGTCTCATATATCCCAGTGTCATCATCTAGGCCCTTTGATGGCAGTTCAGGATGCTTTATCCCAGAACCTATGGTATAGTGTTCCATTCAGTTCCACAAGTGTGAGGAGGAGCCAGACACTCTAGGTATGGCTCTGAAGTGGTGGCCAAGGAGGAAGGCCTGACACTCTTGGAGCAAATGACTCATTAGCCTCTCACAGTGACAGTAAGGTTGGTGAAGCATTTGAGCCCAGGGAAATTAAAGAGGTGCACAAGATTTTGGTCTGACATGTGGTAATCCACACTTTTACATCTTTAGATTCCTGGAGAAAACCCTTCTTTAGATTCCTGGAGAAAACCCGACATGGTCACTGTGGCAGCCATGAAAATGTGACACTCAGATCACTTGCTGCTGAGGGTGTGGGTGATTGACAACCCCAGTTGCTGCCCTCTGGATCCATCACCACCTTGTGTCAGGGCCATGACTGATCTCAGCTGATGCTCAACTGATTATTTCTTCAGTTAGTGATTGAGCACAGTGGCGAGGCTAACAAGGGATTCGCCTCTGAGGAATGGAGTGACTCCTCTTAAGGGAGACTTTGGTGCAAAGGCTTCCCAATGACCTTATAAAACTTTCTTGGAACTATTGCAGTCTGAAGTTCTTCTCACTATTTCCTTTCTTCACTCTCGTCTTTAACATCACAGTTTTAAATTTCTGCTTATATCTGTTTTCTCCCCTTTGTCTTTCACAAGAATTTCCCTCACTGAAAGCCCTCGCATACCTTAATCCATCTGCTGTCTGTTTTTAGAAGACATGATTAGCACAGTCATAATATACTCTTTGTTTTAACATTGTTAAATTTGCTCTACAACATTTTGTCTAGATTTTTGTATCTATTTTCCTTAGTGAAATAGGTTGATTATCTTTTGTCCTCATACTGTCTTTGCCTGGTTTTAAATAATACTGTCTTTAAAGATTGGTAGAAATTTTGTGGAAAACCATCTGAGCCTGCTCACATGTGGGGAGTGTGTATGTATGTCTGTGTGTGTGGGGGGGTGCAGGTTTTAAACTACCATTCATCTTCTTTAATGTTTATTAGAACTCTCGTCTTAAGAAGGCTCAAACTGTATGTTTCCTCTGTTCTCACACTAGCACCACAATCATCAACACAGAAGAAGATTTCTATGACTAAATTTGGGGGAGTTTCTTCCCACCACCAAGTGAGCAACGAACAGGGTGTCCTCCACATCAATTCTGACACTATCTGCAGACAGTGTCAGATCTCACATGTTGAGGGACTAACCCCACAAGACCACACCTTCCTTCCTACCAGTTGCAAGTCTGGGCCTCCGGAACATCTGACCAACTGGCTTACAGTTGCGTTTCCTATGACCCCTTCTGTGGGTTTGATTGATTGGCTAGAGCAGCTCACAGTACTCGTGGAAACACTTTCTTCATGTTTGCTGTATTATTATAAAGGATATGATAAAGGATACTGATGAAGAGACATGTAGGGTAAGGTAGAAGGAAAGGGTACAGAGCTTCCACGCCCTCCCTAAGTACAGCCCTCTAGGAGCCTCTATGTGTTCTGCTATCTGGAAGCTCTCCAACCCTGTCCTCTTAGATTTTTATGGAGACTGTCTTATGAAGGCATGATTGACAAACATGTAGAAGTGTGACTGGACAAAAAGTGCATGATCTAAACCCAGCAAGACCTGTCTGTTCTGACTTCTCTTGGCCTCTCTGCATAGCATTCCTTCCTCTAGGGTATGTGGTAGGACCTTCTTTGGAATGAGAATCGTTGGACCCACAATCAGATTAGAGCACTGCCTTGAACATGTAAAAGGAGAACAGGAAAAGGTCAGAAGAAAGATTATAGAATTCTTGCTTACTTTTGCCCAGCTTCCCCGATGTTAACATCTTATATACATGGTTCACATGTCAAAACCCAAGAAAGTAGCAATGATACAATACTATTATATACAGATTCTATTTGGATTTCTCCAGTTTTCCCAGTAATTTCTATTTTCTATTTCAGTATGTAATCCAGAACACTGCAATACCTTTAGTAATTATATCTCCTTAGTCTTCTTCAAACTGCAAGTTTCTCCATCCTTTCTTATTTTGTTTTTGTGTGTGTATGTTTTTGTTTTTGTTTTGTCTGTATGTGTGATCCCTGAACAATTTTGAGGTGTAATGGTCAGGTAGTTTGTAGACTGTCTCTCAATTTGGGCTTTGTCTTATGTTTTTCTCATGATTCAACTGGGGTTGTGGGTTTGTGGTAGAATACTACATAGGTGTAGTACCTGTCTTATCATGTTGGGTTGGGGAGGGGGGAGTGCATGACAGCAGCAAGACTTCTCACTGATAATGTTAACCTTGATCATTTGGTTAAGGTAATGTCTCCCAGGGTTTTCCATTATAAAGTTACCCTATTTTTTCTTTTCTCATACTCTGTTTGTTGGACTTGAGTGACAGCCTACATTCAAGGAAAAAGGAATTAAGTTCTACTTTCTGGAGAGGGTGGCATATATATATGTACATTATTTGGTAGAGAAAATAATGATACATTTAGTCATTTATTCATATCAGTATGAACACATGCCTTTTTAAAATTATTCTTTGGGTGGTAACCATGGCTCACTGCAGCCTCAACTTCCTAGGCTCAAGTGATGCTCCCACCTCAGTCTTCCAAGTAGTTGGGATTTTTGTCATCACACCTGGATATTTATTTTTTACTTTTGTAGAGGTGAGATCTTGCTATGTTGCCCAGACTGGGCTTGAACTCCTGGGTTCAAGAGATCCTCCTTCCTTGACCTCCCAAAATGCTGGGATTATAGGCATAAACCACCACACCTAGCATCCCACTTTTTAAAATTTAGTACTTTATTACTTTCTCCCCTTTATAACCCTGCACACTTGCATGCTCCTACCACTCATATTTATTTAGACCAGATAGTGTATATTTTTCTAGAGAGAAATCCTAGGCTAAATTAATAGATGTTATTTTATTCCCCATTTTGATATTTATTTATAGGAAAATAATAAGTCTTACATGGATAAAAAGCAGTTACACATTTTACAAATTTCCTACAGGGGAATAAAATACCTGAAGAATTCAAAATTCATCACAGGTGTCTGTTAATATACTTGCGTTATTTTCATCAATCACATTCTGTTGAGGTTAATGATATTGTTCCCTTCTTACTTGTTGAAAAAAAATCAACTGGCTTAATTGTTAATTTTTTTTTTTTTTAATTTCTTGGCAAGTCAGAGTAATTCATCTGGATTATCAAGAGAAATTTTTATAGTATAATGATCTGAATTCTGATTCTCAGAAGTCATTAATCACTGAAAATTGAACTGTATTCCACAACCATAATGACAGTGGGAATGAATTTGCTTGTTTCTTATGATTATGGATTTGATTTCTCATCTCAGTAGATATAGAACTGCATGCCCTTCCGGTGCACATTAAGACTGATTTGAAAGTTTGAGAGACCATTCAAAATTTGACTTTGGGAAAGATATGAGTACTTGGTACTTTATATTTAACTCTAGGTGTATAAATTCCTTGAGCAGAAATTTTTTCAAGCAACATTTAACAGGTACATTCAGTCATCATCTTCAGCACAACTGAAATTTTGGCAAATATGTGCTCACATGCCTACACGAAAAATACTTGTGCCTGCATAAGCTTTTATGTTTCACCAAAATGCAGTATAGGTTTGGTAGAGGGTTATGACGTATAGGCCTTCCAGGTTGTTTTAAAGCAATAGAGAGTTGAGAACACTTACAGAAATCGATTGTTTATTTTTCTCATTTTACCACAAGAAAACAGGGGTGTGTGTCTACATGTAGTAAATGTACTTGGGGAAATTGTTCCCCTCATAGCAAGCCTCTGGGGTTTATTTCCAGCTGTGTGATTTGCAAGTGGTAGAGAAAAATGCCTGAGAGACTTGTCTTTCTGTGGTTTCCAATAAGCCTGTAATCATTTTGTTAAACCCCTTGGGATGGCCCTCATCTAAACTGTCTCTTGAGTCGTCCCAAGTACTGACACAAATTGACAAATAATTAAAGACACATGTAAATATGCCAACTAAATTTGGACCTGTGGTCAATGCTTAATTGTGTCAATGCATTGTAAAACATTTAAAGTGACAGCCAACATTTTGAAAACATCAAGCAATATCAAACACTGAGTATTACTTACTGAGCTATATGAAGGAGAAAGTGGAAATTCAGGTGAAAGGAGCATCCTGTCAAGTCAGCCTGTGCCAAAATTATAGATAGAATGGCACTGAATTCTGGATGCTACCTTCAAAATTCTCCAGCTCTTTCTTAACCCTTTGCCTAGATCTAATTTGGGGCTGGGGATGGACAGGAAGAGGAGGGCAGCTTTCAAGGCTGATGTTTTCCACAATTTGGGACCTAGAAACCGAACTAGGGAAACAACACATAGTATATATCAATTTGATTGCAGTCACTGGGGCCTGGCACAGATTTGATTACTTCTATTTTAATCTAAAGAGATGTCTACGTTCCCAAACTAGTCTATTCTACATAATAGCAGAGAAAAGGGACGGAACACAGCTGTTCTAAGCGTATAACTTGTTTGGTATGGGCAGAAGTGTGCAGATGAACCACGGTGGTGTGTCAATACCTACCGGCTGCCTCTTGCTCTCTTTCTGCCCTTCCCTCCTCTTCTGTGCATTGCTGGGAGACATACTTCCCAGACTCCTCTTCCCTCTGGCTTCTGCATAGGCTTGGTCAATGAGGGGCACAAGCAAAAGTCCGGAGGGGGAGAGAAAAGCCAAGTTCTGCCCCCAATCCTTCCTGATGTGCCCTAACAGAGGCTGCCTCTCTTCTGCATCCTCTTAGTGGTTCTAACTCCCCCCAGACATCCCTGACTGTCAACAGCCACCTTCTTCTGTTGGGGGTTATAGCAGCTTCTTGTTCCTGCTAATCACAGGTTGCCTCACTCACCCCTAATGCTTCTCACCATCACTCATGTGACCCATTTTCTGTAACACGTTTCTTCTTTATCAAAATCCGATGGTGTTGCTGTTTCCTGGCTGTTCCCTGTAGATTACTGGCTATGTCAATAGACAAGGGTCAGTATGAGCAGTAGATTCTCTTGATACCCTGCCCTGATCCTTTTTTCTGGGCAGGGACACCCAAACCCCAGCTGCTGTGAGTGCTGCCTGCTAATGGCTTGCGAATGCTGTCTTCTCCACAGACTTACCTTTGCCCAGAGATGCCTGGGAAACTATGCTGTTCCACCTGGGGGTGGTCCATGGCCAATGGCTGACTGATTTGAGAACACAAAAAGCTGGCCCCTTACTACAAGAGGGAGCAAGTCTGGGGTGTCACTCAGACTCCAATGCTCCCCCTGCTATGAGTTAGAGACCAGGTCTTGGCCAAGCTCATCTTTGCTTGGCTTCTTCCTCTTTTCTGTCCTACTTCTTCCTCATTTCCTGACAGCTTTCTCCTGAAAACTCAACCTCCATAACTCCACTGTGTGATAATCCCCATCTCAGCTCTGCTTCGAGGGAACCTGAACTGTGAACATATTTCACAGAAGGAATGGAGAAAATCCGTTGATCTGGTGAGCTGGTTAAGTGGAGGTTGAGAACAGAGCTTCAGTTACAGTTACCAACAGTGTGGCGATGGTGAGAATGAAAGAAACAACTGCTGAACATCCTCGAGGAATGAACAGTGGTTGGAGGACTCAAAGTTTTAAAACTGGGGAGAAAAATAGCACCCTACCAAAATGAAGACAATCTGGAGAGGTTAAATTTCATGGCAAAAAGATGATACTGTACTTTTGACCAGATGAGTGTGAAACCCAAGAGTCTGAGAGTTAAATATGTGTGGAGGTAATTAGAAATGCAAGTCTGCTTGAAGACTAGAAATATAAGCTGTGAGATAATTATATGAAGACAGTTTTTCTCAAACTTGAGTCATATGTAATTTTCTCTCTTTAGGGAGGGGGGAAGGCTGATTTGGGCAGTCTTGTGGTGCTGTGAGTAGGACTGCGATCTTGTGGGGGAAGTAAAATGGGGAAGGGAAGAAGGAAGGTCACTCAGAGATACATTGTTGAGGTCACTACTACTGGTGACTATGCTCAGTCCTGTGGGGTTTTCTGATGAACATTTAGGAAATGCGTTTCAGAACCATTTTGTGAGGGAAGGGGAAAGGGGAGCATTCATCCATCCCCTCCAGGACCCCATGGAGATCACCTCCTCTATTTCTGGGTTGAGCGTGCATGCCTTGAGGAGAGTGCTGGAAGCATTCCCGTGGCACTCTCAGCCCCTGCTGCAGAGCTCTTTGGGCAGTGGCATGGTTTCAAGGCAAGGTGCCACAGGCTGCCTCTGCAACCAGCTGGTTGAAACCTTCACGGAGTTGATTGTTACAGTGTGGCTGGAGTAAGGCTAAGTGGACTGAAGTCCTACACAACAGATGTCCCTACAGGACATCTGCAAAGACCCTCACTCTATGCGTAGGGTGAGGGATAACCATAGGGGAGTGAAAATATTTGATTTAGAGGAAGGCCTGACTCTCTGCCACATAGAAATTATCCTCTGTGACCTTGGACAAATCAGTCTCACTTACTAGTGTGGATATTGAAATTGAGGGTGTTTGGGAACTATCCTCCCATCATGCCTCTTTTCAGGGTTAGTTATAATGACTTCATGAGAACCTCTCCCTTTTCCCTCCAGACCCCAGATAAACCCTTCTTAATTTGCAAGGCACAATTCAAGTATGAACTTTGAGGGACTATGATCACTTCCCAGAGGAGGTTATCACATTTTTTTCTGTGAGTGTCCATTGTTCCTGGTATGAATGTTGTATGCACTGTGATGTAGCATAATTGTATATACCTTCACATCTACTGGGCTGGGTTGTGTGGAGTTCAGACTGACTTTTTTATCTTTGTGCCCACAACACTGGCAAGTTGGCAATCAATCTACTGTACCAAGAGTTGTGCCTATCAAAATACTCATTATGGAGAAAAAGGTAAAGGGAGAAAGAGGTGGAGGAGGTTGGGTCAACAGCTTTAGAGCCACTCATGTGAGCACCTTCTCTTGCCACCAGGAGCAAATCAAATCCATGGCCCTACACTGATGTGGGGTGTGCTTGCGTGTGTGTGTGTGTGTGTGTGTGTGTGTGTGTGTGTGTAAAGGTTTTCTCTATGCCCACATCCTTGGCCATTTTGTGGGTTCCTTCCCCCTTATGAATCTGTTCTTGAAATTCATTGCTCCCTACTTTTTAAATAGATTAAGAATGCTGTTGGGGACGAGGAAGGTTGGCAAGGAAGGAAAGGACTTTGCCCTGGACCCAGATGCCTTAGGACTGGCCCTGGCGATACCCCTGGCTCTTTTCTCATGCTCCTACAACCTCTCCCTGTCAGAAAAGAAGGCAGGAGATGGTGAGGAGAGGGTGGTAGAATCTGAACAAATACTTGTGCGCCATTATGGAGCTAAATGTTTTACTTCATCTGGTTGACATGAGAATTAAAGAGACTATTTATATCCACCGCCATCCTGAACTTCTATTTCACGAAAGAGGAAACAGTTTAAAGGTGCATATTATCAGTCATCTAACTAGTAGATTTTGGAGCTGGAAGTCAAAACCAGGACTAACTTCAGAGCCCCCGCTCACCTGCCTCCTGCTAAAATACCTGCTGGTACTGACCATAAAGCTCAGGTGTCCCCACCGTCAAAGGAGCCCATATAGCCCTGAGTTGGGAATTTCCCCCCCAATCATCTGCACACAAGGGTTGCCGTGCCTACCGAGCAAGATGCCAGGCTCTGTGCCAAAACTTCTTTTCAGCTCTTCAGAAGAAAAAACACCATTATTTTCCCAGATGGGTTGAAAATGGTGCTTTTGTGCTCCTGTTAAGCCTTTTATTGGAGGCTCTCACCCTGTGGAATTCGATTAAGTTCAAGGCAGCTCATGAGTGTGTGCCAGAGGTGCGTTCTCTTGCCTCCCTGCCATTAGAAGAGCCTTGAGTTCAGACCCGAGCCTTGGGTGGCTTTTAAAAGTGCTGTGTGGCGCTCTGTGGCTTTGGAGATGAAAACATCGCAATGGAAGAATCCTCAGATATGACTTGCTACTCAGAATGGGGGTTACAGTCTTTTGCAGCTTAAGCACGTGCCCAGGGTCCACATCAGTGCACTTTCTCAGAGCTGTTATCCTATCATTACAGGTGATATGAGCCTTAGAGGAGTAATTGAGCCAATTAGGGATTGTTACCCTTCGTATATTTTGTGTTAAATCCTCTTTATTAGGAAATAATGCAGAATCTGAAGCTTAATTGATACTTGGCCCAGTTTTAAATATTATTTACCAAAGTAGAGATAGCTAGTCTAATCCATTTAGAACGGTAAGAGCAGACCTATATAAGCTCCATGGGAAAAATAGTGTCTTGATGCTTCTTTAAATCTTTGGAAAGTACCCCAGCTGGCAGCTGGCTTTTTTGGTATTTTGAAAGGGCATATAATAAGCATAAATAGAAGTGCATGTGGTAGTTTTCTTCTGGTGGTTTGTTTGTTTTTAAACTAGAGTGCCGTACCTTGCATTTTCTTTTCTCTTGATTTCAAACATCTATCTGGCCCTCAAAACTACCTCCGTTCAGAAGCCTGATCTATTTGTGTGGTTTATATTTGGTTGATGTTTATTTGGGTAATCTGAGGTAGCAGAAGAGGCATATATTTAATCAGCTAACCTTTACAATGAGGAACATTTGAAATGTCGGCATTTTATTTCAGAGAACAGGTGAGCTATTGCATTATAAGGCTTTTATTTATTTATTTATACCCTGCGTCTTTCTGAAATTTGAGACAGCTTAGAACAGCTTATAATAAAAGGTAAAAAAAAATGAAAAAGGAAACAGAGTAAATATTCCAACCAGAAAAGTCAACATAGTTGCTGTGATGAAATATAAACCTGTGTCTAAGAGGATTGGAAACAGAGCAAGGCGAGAAACAAATTATATAATGGTTAATATTCAAAAGAAGGGGAGAATTTCCTCCAGTTCAAAACAAATACGTAAGCACCTATTATGTAGCCAGATACTGGGTCAGGTACCAGAGGCAAGACTAAGTAGGTGTGAATGCTCTTCTCATGAAGTTCGCAGTCTAGCAGGTATGATAAATATTAAATCTACTGATATATAGCCAACTATACCGTTTGGGGGTCATTTGTGGAAATAGTACCAGTTCCTAAATGTGCTTAAATGTCTCTGGTTTAGAATCCTGCCCTGACACCCCAATCTGAGACCTAAAATATGAAAGGCATCAACCATGTTCAGAGACTCGGAGAAACGGTGGGGTGTGCTGGAGTACCTAGACAGCTGGTATGTCTGGGAAGACAGCAGCACAGAGGGCACTGGAAAGGCAGGAGTGACAGCTAGGTCAGCCACATCCCAACGCGCTGATTAAGCATTACTTTATCGAAGTGAACATGTGAGTCTGAATAGACAGCTTGTACTTCTCAAGAAATATTGGCTTTTTACTGTCAAATTACCATACTTAGTAAATCGCATAATTGTAAGTCCTTTTTTTTTTTTCTAAGCAAGACTTGGCAACCCTATGTCAGTTCCCAAAACTTTTTTTTAAGTTCACTGGTCCATGAAATCCAAAAAGCTATGAAACATTGGTCCACTAAGACCCTCCACAAATATGGCTGGAGGGAAATGAAGATAGTAAGAGCTCAGAGTTGAAGCATGATTTAGTGACAGAATGTCCTCATAGGTCTAAGTTGCTGTCTTCTAAGCACATACATCATGACTGCCCTGGACAGTTATTCAGATTGAACAATCGACTAGGGCGCCTGGCTCATGGGGTGAACAGAAATCCAGTCCTGGTCTCTCTCACCAAATCACATACCCTGGTATAGGGCAGGGTCTGTCGAGGAGGAGGGGAGCCTTCTTTTTTTCTTTATAGGGAAGACACTGTAGCCTGCAGCAGTGCACATTCTTCCAGTGGTCTAACTTAATCCAAACTTATTGAGTCTGTGGGAGAGGAAATATTATAGTATGCCGGTAAGATCTCTGCAGCATTCTTTTAGTTCGGTAATTTTATTACCCTTGTAGGGGAGGGTGTCTCAAGTGCCAACTGTTTACGATTAATGATGAATCCAGGATCCACAGTCTTTAGAAATTAAGCAGACATGTGGAGGGGTAAGTAGCAGTGGGGAAAGAAGGAAATATCTTAATGTCCCAGTCATTGAGGTAAGTACTTTACTATCTTACAAAAAATAGTACATGCATTTGTTAATAGAACACTAATGAGGCAGTTCCTTAAGAGGTTAAGGTAGCTTAGTATCCAGGGATATTGCTTCTCAAAGAAAATGTTGGCTTTAATGATGTCCGATTTTGAATTCGATCTTTATAGAACAATATTTTTCTTCAGACCTCATTATAAAGCAAAGTAGAAATGGTTCTGGTCAGTTTTTCTGGGAGGATACAGTCAGTCATCCTCAATGGCTATGAAAGAGAAATCCTGACTAAAAGTTCTACTTTGACAAACATGGTCTTCTAAATATGCCTACCAAGAAGAATTTAGCTGCAAAATGCATTTGTGGGTTACAGGGTAAGTTGACCTGTTCTGTGGAGTTCTTTTATAATTGACCAATTATATTTGGAACTGTGCTGAAAACAATGACTTTACTGAGTTAATGTTCATTCTAATTCCTAGAAATAACACAATTATCCAAATGATTTCCTTTTTTCCCTGGACATCTTTTTCTTTAAATTATACCAATTCATATTCATCGAAAAAAATTAGTAAATACATAGGAGAAGAAAAATCATTCATAACCTTATCCTGTAAAAAAAAATACTAACATTGTATTCATGCTGTCAGATATTTTCTGACATATATATTTTGTGTCTGTGATTATTTTCAAGATGTATGTTGTATTGACCCTGCCTCTCTCAATCTACCTTAGATCAGTGTGTACTCCCACCTTAAAGCATGTAGGGAGTTAAGTGCATGCTCTAAGATTTCTGGAATTTCTCAGACACTCATATTTGTCTTTGTCTCTTTGTCAACATTGGTTATCACGTCTCACTTCTTTCATCCTGTAGCTGTTTCCTTATCTCCATTTGGCAAACAGCTTTCTTCCCAAACACATACAAGATCACTCACAAGGCAGCTTTAAGTCCTTTACCATTGACTACCTTGTTCCTATGCTCTTTTTTCTGTTCCTCCTCTCCTTTCTTTCTGCATTCCCACACCCCAAATTCCTGCTTCTTATTCACAGTGCCTTAGGAAAATGCCTTGATAAGATGGTTTAAGATTTGAGGGCCTAGGTTGGGAAGGAGGGAAAAATCCCTAAAAGAAATTGTAGTGGTAGCTTGTAAAATACTTTATAAAATTTTACTCCCACCATATCACGTATTTGACTTAAAAAAGAAAAAGAATGCAATCATGCTATATTCACACTGAAACCTCCTACCTACTTAACTATATTGTTGGAAACAGATTTAAGCTATTTTGACTATTTTACAACCATCAGATTCTGCTTTGTAGTTGTGTTATTTCCATTGATTAGATTATTGGTGAAAGAACTCACTGTCTGTCTACGAAGTGGATTGTCCCAGTCTGAGTCTTACATTCATACTATAGCAACCATAAAAAGACTCAGCCTCCTGCTGTGAGGAGCATAACTGACTGGCAGTGCCAGCTGTAGAACCTCTGGATCTGTTGCCTCATTTGCACATGCTTCCCATGGCTGTTACCAGCCAATCGCTGAACACAGTTGGGGTTATCAATGTGGGTCCTTTGCTGCAAGATTTGACTCCTCAGTTGTGTGGCTTTGGCAAACAACCTCTCCATTGATTTGCCTGAAACTTTCTTGGAATCCCACTGTAATCCAAGACTCTTCCCACTTCATCTTCTTTCCTTTCTTGTCTCTTTTACAAATGTTAGACCTCCATTTTGGTCTGAAGGTTCTCCTTGCCTTTTCCAGCTTCCTATCTTTCTTGGGTATTCTCCCAATAAATCCGTCTTGGCATCTGCTTCTCAGAAGAACCCAAGTAATACACTCATGTAGCAAGTGACTATAAAGAGTCATAAAAACTGTTCTTGCAAGCTTGGTGACGTATCAAACTCTTGTGTCTTACATACTTGAAGTTCCTTTCACAACAAGTTTATTAGAGGCAGACAATGAAATATTTTAATGCTAGCTACTCTTTTGGTATGAGTTTCTGTTATACTTCTATTCATGCAAGAGCAGTTGTGCTTGTACATTTTACCTACAAAAAAATATTTTGAGTATCTCCTATGCTAGCTAGCAAATCCTCCAATACTGATGGATTTGGTTATCACCAAAAGCACTTGCAGCAACTGCTTCTAAAGCCCAGACTCCTGGAGTGCTTGCTCTGAATAGAGTTCTTCAAATATCAACTAATTGTCCCTAGGGAGTAGATTAATACCAGTGCATGCAGATATCACTTGTTCTATGCACAAATTAAATTACGGTGTAATGTGGGCTTTACCCATGTCAGTAAACAGTAGCATATCTAATGAATGCATAATGGTCAGTTGCACGAATATCCCACTTAATCAATTCTGCAAGATTAAGTGTTCAGGTTCCTAATTTTTAACTGATTCTGATTTAGCAATGTCTTTCTGTACACTTTGTACAGTGTCACTTTTCATAGATTATTTTCTAGAAGTAGGATTATTGGGTCAAAAAGCATGCCCAATTTTATTTTTTGTTGCCAATATGTCATCCAGGAAATTTGTTCCAATGTATATTCCAACCATTTCTATATGAGTAGGCTTATTTCTTGTCTCTTGTCTTTTGCATGTGGAATTATATGTAAAATGCATAATCCAAAGAACAATGAAAAAAATTCAACCCTTGACTCCTCCACTAAAGTTATGAGATAGAATTTAGAATCCTCCTGTGTTTGCCCCTTTGACATCCCTCTCCATGCCTCCCCTCCCCACAGGTAGCTAGTCTAGGATTTATTGTTAAGCGGTGCCTTGATTTTTCTTTTATAGTTTTGATAGTTTAATGATTGTGTGTGTGTGTGTGTGTGTGTGTGTGTGTGTGTGTCTATATACAAGAGGGAACCAAAAAGGACCCAGAATTTATTTTTTTAAATTGTGTATTTATTCTTATATGTTTAAACTTCAGTCACCTTCAAAGTACTCTCCATTTAATGCAATACACCTACTGAGATGCTTTTTCCACTACTCAAAACAGTTTCTGAACTAATCAATTTTGATACCCTTTAGTGCTTCTGCCGTTTTTTGTTTCTTCTCTTCCACATTGGCAAGATGTTTCCCTTGGAGGACTTTTTTTTTTTTTTTTTTTTTTTTGAGTCAGAGTCTTACTCTGTCACCCAGGCTGGAGTGCAGTGGCATGCTCAGGGCCACCGCAGCCTCGACCTGCTGGTCTCAAGTGATCCTTCTGCTTCAGCCTTCGAAGTAACTGGAACTACAGGTACATGCCACCATGCTCGACTAAATTTTTGATTTATTGTAGAGAGGAGGTCTTGCCATGTTGCCCATGCTGGTCTAATACCCATGGGTTTAGGCAATCCTCTCACCTCCGCCTCCCAAAGTGCTGGGATTACAGGCATAAGCCACCACACCCGGCTGAGGACTTTTTCATACAGGGAAACAAAAATAAGCTGCTTGGGGAGAGATCAGGTGAGTAGGGATAGTAGGGCAGGGAGATCATACCATTTTTGATCAAAAACTGCTGAACACTCAGGGCAGTGTAGGCAGGTGTGTTCATAAATCACTCATCCTGAAATGGGCAAATGCATTGAAAGAATCTGCAAAAAAATTCACTGAAGTCAAACACAGTCTCTCACAACACTTGCTGGTACGCTGACGCCAATAGGTTCCTAAAACACTTATCTAGTGGGGGAATCTTGTACTACAAGGGACCTACCCTCCAAAAAATAATTCTGTTTTTTTGGGAGGAGTCCCCACTTCATATAATTCTAAGTATTATGTAGATTTTTAAAACGTTGGTGGTAAATACAAAGCTAGTTGTGTGAGGAGAGTATGGTCATCACAGTTAGAGGAAGGCTTCTAGGACAGGATGAACTCAACAGTCTCTGGGTCTTAGGCTCTTATATCCTGGGAATTTATATGAAGACTTTCCAAGGTATTCAGAGGAAGAGGTCATGAGTGGATTCTAAGAAACCTGAAGCTTGCTGTGGTCTATATATTTGGAAAGACTATAGGGTAAACCAGGTACTAAACACATGAACAGTGGAGGTGGAGTGAGCTACCTTGGGTTTCTTGCTAGTAAGCTTGTTCCAGCTCTCAGAAGTCAGTCAAAACAGAATTGCTTGCTAGAATAAATAAATGTCCATAACTGATTCAGTCAGCAGGACCAGAAGGGGTGGAGACTCATTCCTTTATATCTTGTTGACAATGGGTGCTATCTTTCCACTTACTGCTAAATACCTGAAATGCATGCTATATTTTGTTCTAATTGCTTTGCATGCTATATTTTGTTCTAATTGCTTTTGGATTCTGATCTGATCTACTTGTTCACATGACTAAAAACCTAAAGTACAATTTCACAATTTATGGCACATTCTTAAATTCAGCCATTTGGTTTACCCTAAATTTGCCTTCTCTATTTAGTAGCACCCTATTGCGATGCAGATAAGAAGCATCACAATGCTCTAGAAACAAGCTGAAATGAAAACAAGTTATCTATACCTATCTCTACTCCATTTATGCGAGGGAAATTGAAAGATAAGCAATTCATGGATATCCCTTTAAAATAAAAGCCACTTTTCTTCATTTTTTGGTTATCAAAATTTGATCCGTCCTTTGAAGACACTTGGCAATGATTTACAATTCTTGGTTAAAAATGCCAGACATAAATTAAGATTTCAAAATGCCACCCTTTCCTTGAAAACAGTGATTTCATCAAATGATAACCCTCTTTTGTTTGCATGTTAAATCACTGGTTGGTGAGACTTTTTATTATTAAAAAATATAATTCAAAGGTTAGGTTATTTTCACAGTAAAAGTATATAAATGAACATTAGCCCCTGACTCCCATAAATACCAGAGTCCTAGTCTCCCTCTCAGAGGCAGTGGGCAGATTACATTTATTACTATGTATGCTTTGAAAAATTATTTATTAATACAAGTATGTATATAACTATGTGAGCTTTTTAAAATATAAACAAGAACACACCATTTTTGCTATTTTATACCTTATTTTATTTAACTACATGTTTCTGAAGATTTTAGATTGCCCTTACGCCTTAATTATTTCTTATGGAAATAGAATGAATGCAGAGAAGTACACAAAATATAGTTATATGAATCAGCACAAAAGAAAAGTCCATCAGGTAACCACCTTCTTACCCAAGCAATAAAACATTCCTAATCTGTCACAAGGCTCCTTCACATCCCTTCCAAGTCACTACCTGTTCTGACTCCCTTAAAGAAGACCACTTTCTAACTTTCATGGTAACCTCTTTCTTACTTTTCAGGTGTCACTACCTAAGTATAGATCCTTAAACATTATAGTTTAAGTCTGCCTGTTTTTGGAAGTTTAGGTAATTTGAATCGTACAGTATAAATTACCTTGTATTTGACTTAGTGCTTTCTATTCATTTCATCTATGTGTTTTTCCCTCCTCTCAAAATTTCCTTATTTCTGAGCCTTACTGCAAATTCATAATTCTATTTTTTCCTCTTCTACCTTAGAAGTAATATATTCTTCTACAGTTCTTTTATTTTTGAACCGCAAAATTAATACATATACCTCATTGGTTCTTAAAAACTTATGTTAATTGATATTTACAATCTTTATGGGCAATGAAAGGGCTTTAGACTTCTTTTAGACACCTTAACTCCTTTTAGCCCCTCCTAATCTCTTCGGTCATTATTGTTATGTCCTTTAATTCTGTCTTTAATTCATATTTAAAATATGAATGTCAATAATGAGTTTAATCTATATTTAAAATGCCTACATTTTAAACCGTATCATTGCTATTAGTCTGCTTCTTTATTTTTGAGAAAGACACATTTATTCAGTATCATGATCAGACGATTACATTTAGAAATCAACAGCACAGGTGCAAAAAACAAAACTCCCAAAACTAAACTACATTAAAACCCTTTGTTGAAATGATTTACACTTTCCACAGAACAGAAACTAAAATAACCTGTTATGCAGTTAGTCACAATTACGGTTCTCAAGTTTTTTGCCCATACAAATCCGTATTGCCTAAAACATGTTGTCTTTGTGATAACAAAGCCTTACTATCCCTGTGCTTGGCTGTGTTCACAAATCAGTCATAACCTGTACCTCCCCTGTCATGTCTCTGGCTGCCTCCCCTGTTAAGCTTTACTTCCAGGCAACAATTAAAACCTTCTGCTACTACGACAGTTACTGCTGTTGCTGGAACAACCATAGTTACCTTTGTTTCATGATTTGACAAAGTATTGGCCACCACTACCATGGGGGCCATAATGTCTGCCTGCAAGGTTTCTTTCCTTCACGGGTCCAAAACTTGAAGATTGATTGTTGTAATTGCCAAAACTCATTGCAGATTCTACCACCTTCAAACTTACTTTCATCGTTACAGGTACATTATAGCCATCCCCACTACCTCCATAGCTGCCACCAAAGCCACCACAAAAACTGATTTCTTCTATGACCAAAACCACTTCCATGACCACCACCAAAATTTCCAGAAGCGCTTTGACCTCTCTGGCTGGTGAAGCACTAGCCATCTTTTGCTTCAAGAAGGCTTCCTTACTTCACAGTGGTGGCTATGCACAGGATGGTATTTCTGAATGACAATCTTTATGGAGTCATGGTCATCAAAGGTTATAAAAGCAAAGTCACTACTTTGGTTAGTCACGATTTCAATCATTTCAATTTTCTCATTCTGTTCAAAATAATTTTTTCGATGATATTCTTCAGAATCTTCTTTAATGCCACCAACAAATATCTTTTTCACAGTGAAGTGGTCACCTGGCCTTTGATAATCTTCTCTTGAGACAACCCTGTTTGGTCCCACAACTCTTCCATCCACCTTGCGTGGTTTTGCATTTGTGACTGAATCTACCTCCTCCACAGCAGCACATGCAATAAACCCAAGCTGTTGGAGTACTGGTGCTTGGATCGCGCATTACCACAGAGTTCCAAGTGTTCTCTATTGCTCAAATGGCTCCTCACATTTTCTCTGTTGTTTCAAGGCTCAACCATTCAATGAGGAGATTCCACAGGTGTTCTAGCTTTTTAGGAGAGACTGACTTCCTTAGCATCTCCATGAGAGAAAGCAGTCTACTTATTTAAATTTGCTCCAAGGCTGGGTGCAGTGGTTCATGTCTATAATCCCAGCACTTTGGGATTATAGAGGATTGCCTGAGTCCACGGGTTCGAGACCAGCCTGGGCAACTTGGCAAACCCTCATCTCTATAATAAATCAAAAATGAACCAGGTGTGGTGGCATGTGCCTGTAGTTTCAGCTACTTGGAAGGCTGAGGTGGAAAGATCACCTGAGTCCAGCAAGTTGAGGCTGTGTTGACTGTGAGCATGCCTCTGTACTCCAGCCTATACAACAGAGGGAGACTCAAACTCAAAAAAATAATAAAAATAAAATAAATAAATTTGCTCCATATTCATTGCTCTATATCTCTGCCTGAATTTGAGCTTTCACCTGGTATTATGTTCCTTCTGCCTAAAAAACATGCCTTTAGTATTTCTTTTTGTGCAGTCCTATTAGTTACAAATTCTGTTTTGTGTATCTGAAAATCATTTCACTTTATTCCTGAAATGTTTTTCCTACAATTTTTGATTGGAAGCTATATTTTGGGAGCTATCATTTTGGGTTAGAAATTATTTTCTTTAATCACTTTGCAGATATTCTCTTGTGTGTGTGTTTTTGTCTTGTTTTTGTTTTCATTTTGGTTTCTATTACCTCGGTTTAAAAGGTAATCTACTTGCCTAACTGCTGCTCTTTTGAAGGCAGTCTGCCTTTTTTGCTTTTTTTAATGGCTCTAAATTTTTCTTTCTCTTTGGTTGTTAATATTTTGCTATAAGGCACCTGGTTGTTTATCCAGTCTGAGATTTATAGGGCTTCTTGAATTTATGAATTAATATCTTTCAGTTTTGGAAGATTTGTATTCATTATTTCTTTAAGTAATTCTTACACTTTCTCTTTTCTCTTTCCTGGAATTCCACTAAAACTTATGTAGCATCTTCTCACTGTATCCTATTTCTTACCTTTCTTTCTAATGTTTCCATCTTTTTGTTCCTTTGCTTCATTCTGAATGGTTCTTTCTGGTCAATCAATATCCAGCCTACTGGTTCTCTTTAACTGTCTAATCAGCTAATAAATCAATCTATTCAACTGTTGCTAATTTCAGTTATTGTTTCCTAGTTCTTGTTTCTGTTTGGTTCTTTATTATGGTTTTCCGTTGTCTGCCAAAATTCGCTGTCTTGTCTCGCCTTGAACAAAATAAGTATGGTTATTTTAAAGTCTGTATCTAAAAACTCCAACATCTGAAGGGCTTGTGAGTCTTATTTTCAGTTACTTCTGTCTGTTTGATTGTTTTCTTGTCCCTGAGTACCTAGCTATTTTTTTTTTTTTTTTTTTACCGTGTGTCAGACATTGTATGTGCAAAATATGTTACAGAAGTTTTCTGCTTGGTATAATATCTTCTTCCAAAGAGGATTTATGTGTTATTTTGCTAGTCATCTGGAGCACTAAGACTCTGTGATCACCTTAATCTAACTTTATTCACACAGCATGTAGGAGAGTACTAACCCTACACAAGATGTGATGGTATTGCCTCTTCTGAGTGATCCTAAAGCACATTCTATGGTAAGTGGGGTGATATACAATTGGGTTTCCATAGCATCTGTGCAGCTATTTATTTCATAATTACTATATGCCAGAGAATATTTTAATTGCTTTGCAAATATTATTAAGGTAATCCTTATAACAATGATTCAGGTGTGGATATTACTATTATCGCATATTACAGATGTGAAACTAAGGCAGAGAGGAGTTAGGTAACTTGGCCACAGCATTGAATACAAGTAGCCTGGTTCTAGAGCTTCTGATCTTATCTGATATGGTAGAGTGAGAACATTCTGTAGGGTAAAAATGCAGATTGTTGTTTATACCAATTCCTTTGTACGCTCGCAACTCAGTTCTTGCCTGCTCTGAATGTGTTGAACCCAAAGGCAAGACTATTAATAGGATTATTTAACTTGAGTTTTTTTCTAGGACCAAATTTTGTGAATGATAGGCTAATTTGAAGAAAATGATGTGGTAAGAGTTGATGCTGTTGAGGTGAATTTAGACTTTGTGTAATATATTATTCTGAGAAATGGTAAATTTTGGAATTGTGGGGAGGGCAGTTAGGATGGCACTTTTGACTTTGTCTAATGGCCATAGATTTAAAATGCACTCTTTCTCACACTTTCATTTCTCTTCAGATTGTACAAATGTTTTGCCTTTTAAAGTGCACTGTCTCCGTGTCACATTAGTAGTGGTAGTTTGGGAGAAAATCAAAATAGTATTGCTTATTCAGGAAAGGAGACTCACGGAGAAGGATTCTAATTTGTGATAACTCATTGCTGCAGTTCAGAATTGGGTAGAGGCAGAATTGTGGGTTACATGTGGGGTCCCTAAAGGCTCTTTTGCACTGAGAGCAGCAAGTATGGAGATATTACATCTTAGAACTCGGAATTTTCGCTTGATTCATGCGTGGGATTTGTTTATTGTGTTTCTCTTCACAATGACTGCTCAGGCTGCTTCAGTATGAACAGTTGGCTCAGTACCCAGAGAGTGTTTGATTAGCTAAGCTAGGAAGTAAAAAGTCATACACTACAGAGGAAATTTACCCTGGAATAAATGTAGATCATTTAGCCAAATTGCTATATTCTCAGCATGTTGAGACTTCCCTGGGAGAAAATGCTGTAGGAGCTTTCTTAGAAGCACAAGTAAACGGAACTTATTTTCTAAGGAACCTAAAAAGCATGACCTAACGTGTGGTTCAGGATCAGCTAACATGACCTTGAAGGAAAAGATGATATAAAAAGAAAAAATGACCAGAGTGAGTCATGAAATGGATCCTACAGAGGGTTTTTATGAGTCAGAACTCTTGGATGAAAGTGAACAGAAATCAGATTCAAACCAACTTAATTACAGCCATCAAGGCAGTGGCAGGGGTGGGGTAGAGGGTTGGAGCGTGAGAGGAACAAATTACTGTCTTTGGCTTGACTACATTGCCTATCAGTATGAATCCACACTTGCTGGAGTTGGAGAGAGGGCCACAATGTTTTCAGCTGGGCTAAACGTACTTTGAAGTTTCTGGACTTAACGTGGAGGAAAGGGAATGTGTTTGCTCATGATCCTGGGAACAACAGACACGACACTGATTCACAGCTAACTAGATCCAGAGGCTAAAAAAATACCACTGCTACTCTGGCACCATCAACCGACTTTTGAGCTCTGCCCCTTTCTTTGAGGGCTCATTAATTCCTACTGCATATGTGCTTCTCCTATGTTGCTAGGGAAGAGGGATACAGCCATCTTTCACTCTTCCTAGATTAGTCAGGCCTGGGTCAGGTGTTTATTAGCGATCTACTGCACCATAACAAATTAACGTTTCGCTGCTTAAAACAACAAACATGTATCATCTCAGTTTCTGAGCAACAAGAATCTGGGAGCAGCTTTAGCTGGGTGATTCTGGCTCGGGGTCGCTCATGGTGTTGTAATTAAGGTTAGCCAGGGCTGCGGTCATCTGAAGGGGCTGGAGAACCTGCTTCCAAGCTCATTTATGTGGCCGTTGGGAGGAGGATTCAGTCCTTGCCATGTGGGTCTCTCCACAGGGCTATTCACACAGCTTAGCAGCTGACTTCTCCAAGAGTGAGCCATCAGAGTGAAAGAAACCAGTGCAAAAGCCATAGTGTCTTTCATAGCCTAATCTCAGAAGGTCCTAATTTCTGCTTGTCACCCAGACCAACCCTGGCACAATGTGGGAGAGGACTGTACAGGGATTTAAATACCAGGAAGTGGGAGTGACCATTATACACCGTCTAAGGGCCACCAAAGGCGTTGTGGTAGGCAGAACTGTGAGACGGCCTCCAAGATTCTTTCTCCCTGGTGTACATGCAGTATAATTCCCTCCCCTTGCATGTGGGCTGGGCCTGTGAGTATGATCGGATAGTCACTGCCTTGATTAGGTTACATTATATGACTCAAGTGAAGGGATGTTTTATACATAATTAAGGTCCTATATCAATAGATTTTTTCAGTTAACCACAAAAGAGTTCATTTTGGATGGATCTGCCAGTGAATCCTTTAGTGAGGGTTGGAGACTTAAAGCGGTGGCCACCTGATGGCCTTGAGGAAGCAAACTGTGGCATTGTGGAATGTGAGCATCTCTAGTGGCTGAGGGGCTCAGTGCTGCAGCTTCAAGGAACTGAATTTTGCCAACAACCAGTGAGCATGGAAGGGCATCCCAGGCCTCAGATGAGATTGGAACCCTGACTGACACCTTGACCCCATCCTGGTGGAATCCTGAGCAGAAGACCCAGTTGAGCTGTGCCCAGACTCCTGATCCACAGAGATTGTGTAATCATAAATGCATGCTCTTTGAAGCTGTTAAATTTATGTTATTTTGTTATTCAGTATAGAAAACTTATGCAGGTGCCTGCTTGTGAAGGTAAGGGTTAGATGGGTGTCATCTCTATCTATCTCTCCTCAAATTGTGAACTGGGGAGTAAAATCTCCAAGGAAAGAAAGTGCTGTTAGAGGGACAAGGAGAATGTAAAGATTTCTAGGCGAACCAGACTACAGCTACCACATTTTGTTATGGTGTTTCAAACCTGGGGCCCTAGCCATTTCAAGAATGCAAATCATCAAGCAAACAATACTCTCCACTAACATCTAAAACATTGTTCTCAAAATGTGGTCTGGGTGCAACCTATAATGGAACTTTCTGGAGTGTTTGTTAAAATGCAGGTTCCTCACTCCAGATGTACTGACTCAATCCCTGTGGAATATAGCCTAGGGATATGCATTATTTTTCTTTATCTTTTTATAGAGCTTGTTATTGTGAAGATTTTCAAAATCAGAAAACAGTTGAAGAGAATAGAAAAGTATGCATCTGTCTGCCTTTCACTGAGGTTCTTCAGTTTTTCCTATTTTACCCCATTTTCTTCTCATATACACGTCTACATATATAATGTTATTGCTGATCCACTTGAAAGTGAGTTACAGGATTCATGACACTTCACTCCTAAACATTTTAGTATCTGTCTCCTACACGTGACATTACTCCATGCAATCACATAACCTTGTCACTCTGTAAAAAGGAAGCATTGAAGTATTATTTAAAATACAGTGAAATTTTTCCAGTAGGCCTCAAAATGCCCTCTGGAATATTGCTTCTGATCCCTGAACCAGCATCTTAGGCATCACTGTCATTTGTTGTTTGTTTTGTTTTGTTTTGAGTAAGGGTCTTACTCTGTTGCCCAGCCTGGAGTACAGTGGCACAACCATGGCTCACCACAGCCTTGAGCTTCTGTAGCTAGGGCTACAGGCATGTACCACCATGCCTGACTTTTTTTTATTTTTGTTTTTTTGGTGGAGATGAGATCTTGCTATGTTGCTCAAGCTGGTCTCAAATTCCTGATTTCTGAGCTCAAGTGATTCTCCAGCCTCGGCCTCCCAAAGTGCTAGAATTACAAGCATAAGCCACCATGCCCAGCCCACTGTCTTTTAACAAGAACCAAGTAAATTATATGCACATCAGTTTGAGAAGTCTTGGAACAATTTTTTGACTGAAGATCTGATCACAGATCACACTGCATTTGGCTATCAATGTTTTCTTTACTTTTTAGCATCTCTTAACTAGAATAGTCCAAGTTTTTCTATTCTCCTTTCTTCCTCCTTCCCTCCTTCTACCCTGGAATAAACAATGTGAAATTTAAAAAGCTCTCTCATGTTCTTGAAACTAACCGCAGAAAGCTGTATAAGGGCTCCATGAGTGATGCAAGCATGATGTAGAGAAGTCTTGTGACAAGTGAGATCACTAGAGTTGATTGAGGTATCATAAAAGATGTTGAATTTCTGTGGTTCTTGAAATCTTAGACCAAGTTAGTCAATTTCTTTTGACGAGTTAGCTTAGGAAACAAGGGTCTTCCATTTTAAAAGGTAAGTTGGAGTCAGTTTAGGAGTTTGGTTCATAAGCCATCAGAAATTTTAATTTAGAAAAATTTCCTGACTCATAGAAAAATAGAGGCTGCTGGCACAGTGGTTCGTGCCTATAATCCCAGCACTTGGTGGAAGGGATTACTTGAGCTCAGGTGTTTGAGACCAGCCTAGGCAACATAGTGATACCTTGTCTCTACAAATGTTTTTTTTAAATTAGCCGAGCATGGTGGTACATACCTGTAGTCCCAGCTACTCAGGAGGCTGAGACAAGAGGATAACTTGAGGCCAGAAGGTTGAGGCGTCAGTGAGCCAAGATCGTGCCCTGCACTCAAGCCTGGGCATCAGAATGAGACCCTGTCTCAAAAACAATCAACCAGAAAAATGGAGGCTACTGAACAAGGAAAAATTATATCTAGGTGAGGGAACTGATGAGTTTTAATTGTTTGGTGTATGTTCTGTAAGTCTTTTGCAAAAAGAAATTACTGTAAAACTCTAAGTTGCATTGTAAATTTTATATGAGAACTTTCTAGAACATTAAATCAATCTGGTATTAAAAATTATCTCATAAAGAATGTACATTTACATACCACAATTTTATCTCTTCCCTATCCTTGGACATTTAAATTGCTTCCATATCTTCACTGCAATAAGAAGCCTTGTTCATACTTACTGCATCCCTAAGTATTTTCTTATATAGAATCCTAACAGTAGGATTGCTGGGGCACAGTTTATAATAGACTCCAACTGGGGTGTGTGCCCAATGCATACTGATTCCCTTGGAAGCTCTGGTCATGTCAGCATTCTCAGTCCTCGACCCTGATCCAAGAATAGAACACTTGGATTCAAGCTATTTAAAAAAAACTGACATCCAAGCAGAGACAGACAACAGCAGGGTCATCTTAGGTACAGACCCGGTGTAGAGACATCAGGCTTCTTTCTATAGCTAGGTTTTGATGTTACTGCTCCCATTCCTGTCCTTCCTGAAGCTGGTCTGCACAGCACTTCCTCAGGTTATATGAGCAACCATAGACTCTTTCACTTAAAAATCTTATGATTTGCTGATTATTTTAGGTTCCTTTCTGTTGCCATCAAAAAGAAACCCTTGAGTAATAATGGTGGTAGATTGCATACAGCAGACACCTAGAGAAAGGTAATATTTGGAATTATCCATTAGACCTTAAAAGGCAGTGAAGCTCCATTCTATGTTCTAGTGCAGAAATGTAAAAGCTCTTGCTTGGTAAGCGGTAGCCAAACAGCTAATCAATCTGTCACCTCACAGGTCACTGGGCATCTCTTAGGAGGTGAAGCTCGGTTGTCCTGTTGCCAAAATGAAGAGAATGGAGGCTGATGAGACACCTCAGCCCCACAAATGATGGAGCTGGTTCTGGTCCAATGTTGTATAATCGTTAAGGGACGGTGACATGATTCAAACCTAGACAATCTCATGCCGTAGTCTTAGATCTTAACTGCTTCTTTTTATTCCCTTACAAAAAGCACCAAAGGCTCCTTTATGTAAAAAGAAGTACCAACTGTTCCTACCCATAGAGTTGTCAGATTTAGCAAATAAAAATACAAGATTCCCAGTTCAATTTGGATTGCAGATAAACAATGAATGATTGGTTTTAGTATTACATAGGCCATACTAAAAAACTATTCGTGTTTATCTGAATTCACATTCAACTGGACAGCCTGTATTTTATCTGGCAAACCTATATGGCTCAAGCCTATATCTGTCCTTTTATTGTTGCTCTCTCAGTAACAACAAAAGAAAATTAATTGAAATTCAGCACATACATGCTTTAGAGGGTATAGGAGAAGAAAATATTTTCAGGGAAAATTTCAGAAATTCAGATCTCACTGAAATCATTGCTATGGTACTCACCAGGTAGTCTGCATTCAATGAGCTAGCCTAGGCAGCCAGCTTTAATTTCAAGTTTGATGGCCTGGTGCATGCAAACTATTGCTGAATGCTGTCCTATGCTAGGTGACATTGAATTCCTTCCCCTTTGTTATGCTGGGGACTTTTTGGCTCACAAAGACTGTACAAACTAGAAATATTGGTTTGGATGTATGTACGTGTGTGTCTGACCTACCTATCTCTTATTCTGTTCTGCTTCAGGGCCCAGAAGAATCTTTCTTCCCATGAGAGGTAGATTGCTGAGGCAGGCTGCAGAATCCTTTAAAATGTACATTGTTGTTCTTCATAGGCCAGGATTGCATATGGGAAGGTGCAGTGAATATTGGATCCCTAAACAAGCAGAGTTAGGAGGAGTATTGCTGAGAGGGCTGACTGCAGACTCTGAGTGGTGTGGTCATGGCTCCAAAGGCAGTACAATCATCAGGGTGCAGGAAATGGTCAGATAAGCAGAAATCTCTGGCTCAAATTAAACGTGGAATCTTTGGGAATTATTGATGAGCCAGACTTTAAGGTCTGTGGATTATTTTCATTTTTAATTTTTGATATAAAACAAAACTTTCATTCCCCAAGAGTCATCAATGTGCAACAGCCAAACCAAAGTAGATAGGGATAAGAGACGAATATTTACATGCGTATCATTCAGTCCTTTGAAAATAGCCAAGGATATGGAATTGCTTTGGTTCAACTATTTTGAAAATATGAAGTAAATAAATAACTGCCACTTGGCTCTCCTATTGTAATAGCCTTTATTTAAAAATAAAAATAAAAATAAAAATAAGTCAGAAATCTAATCGGAGGATGCAAGTTGCCCAAGATAGACATTCCTAATATATACTCAGAGAAAAACGTGTTAATTATATCCCACAACTAAATGTGCGTCCCCTTAGCTGACCCACAGGTAGAGTCTATCCAAGAAAAAAGTACCCACTTCAAGTACGGTAAGTCCCCTACATAGGAACCTTCAAGTTATGAACTTTAACAATACACACTTGCTTTTTAAAATGTATTTCTATCCATCAATTGTCAGTATAGCCTGTTAGATATATAGCCGATTGTGTCAGTTGGGTGCCAAGGCTAGCTTTCTTGGACTTAAAACAAATTGGGCTTATAAACACTCTCTCAGAATGGAACTCGTTTGTATGTTGGGGAATTCCTGTATTTATAGCAGAGGGAATTGAATGCAGGGAAGCAGATGATAGGAGAGCTGGGAGGCGAAACAGAAGATGGTGAGGAGTCCGTGTAATAGCAGGAAGTCATTTTCATTTTGGAAGTAGATGATACTATGGGATCCCAGGGATGAGGTCACCTCATGGAAGCTGGAATGACAAATCTGCCCATCAGGAGCTTGATTCATGGAAAAGATGGAGCTGATGCTAGAAAATTTGCCCCCAATATTATTACTGAATAAGGTGGTGATTCTCGTTGCAACTGTTGTTCTATATGTTGTCTCCTCATCGGAGGAAATGAATGCAGTGACTAAGACAGATTTGAATACTGAATGATTCATGAGTCAATCCTGATAGGGGAATTGCAGTGAGAGCTTCTAGATCTTGGAGAAAGGCTCTGCTCTCTTAAGCAAATAACTATTATTTTCGGAAAATGTGTCTAAGTGAATCAGTTAGTGCACAGTGCATAAAAATGTCTGAGTTTTTGATTCTACAATCAGGGATCCAGAATCCATAGTAAAGCAAGAACAAAGTTGAATGTGTCTGGCAGTGTTCCATCAAGCTCCCAAAGAAGACATAAGTTCCACAAGTAGATTGCTTACATGCGCACTGAGCCTACGACACAGCTGCTTTATCTGCAAGCTGTGCTTATGGCCTCCTGGGGAGTCCCTTTAGCAAGCTATGGAGTACAAAGAATGACTTTTCAGGATAACAATCTATAAATAGACTTTGCAGCTTTAGAGCCCCTGAAAGATGATGGGGAAGAGAAAAGCCTCCTGCTAGGTGGGATGTTGAGTAATACATCTCATCTCATCGTGGCTTTTCCAGCATAAGGATGAAACCTAAAGTCAGGCTCTGTACCAGCTCTCAGAGAGTTGGTCAAGAATACGAAAGGCTGACTATGGGACTGAAGAAAAGAATGTGAGCATGGAACATTCAGAATGAATCTAGAACATGGGACAGTTCAGGAGTCCATTGACCAAGCATGAAACGAGACTGAACAGACCTGACAACATTAATGTCTGTTCACGTGGCTGAGAGCCTCTTCTGCAGTGGGGCCTTTCTGATGAGCATCCAAATAGAACATGACTAAGGCAACCATGAGAGTAGGGATAGCAGCTTTCTACAGACTCTACCACACAGACTTTCCCTTATCAAAACAGACCACGCTACTACCATGGTTGAATGTTCTGTTTGTCAGACTTAGAATCCAGCTCATATCTATGATATGGCATTATACCTGCAAACACACGTCAGCTCTTTGTTAAATTATATGAGGGGGACCCCAAAGCACTGGAATTTATTTATTTTAAAATTGTGCATTTATTTTTACATGTTTAAACCAGTCACTTCAAAGTACTCTCCATTTGATGCAATACACCTATTGAGATGCTTTTTCTACAGCTCAGAACAGTTTTTAAGCTCATCAATTTTGATGCCTTATAGTGCTTCTGCCATTTTTTTGTTTCACCTCTTCTACATTAACAAAATGTTTCCCTTTGAGGACTTTTTTCATCTGAGGAAGCAAACAACCAAAAATGTCTTTCAGGGTGAGACCGGGTGAATAGGGAGGGTAGAGAATGGGGGTCATGCCACTTTTGGTCAAAAATTGCTGAATACTTCAGTATGGTGTGGACAGGTACACTCAAAATCACCCATCATGAAATGGGCAAACACGTTGAAAGAATCTCCAAAACAAAATCACTGAAGCTGAACATAACCTCTCACAACAATGTTAGCTGGTACACTGATGCTGATGGGTTCCTAGAATATTTACCTAGTGGGGAAAGTCTACAAAGAGGCCTGCCCTCCAAAAATTAATCCTGGGGTTTTTTGTGGTCCCCCCATATTTAATTGCTCCCATGATGGAAAGGAGCAGCGTTCTCTTTCCTCCTGACTATGCCTCTGCCAGAACTACCAACTGCAGATTTCCCAAATGCTTCATGTGCCATCTTGTTGTTCCACCCAAATTAGCCATGAAGAGGCAAAGAATGAAGGCAATGGACTCATCAAATGTAATTCACTGCTTTGTTAAGGAAGCTATTAGACTTATGACAAGGTGGAATGGTCTCTAAGGACTTAGCCCTGCAATCTCAGGGGCCTGATGACATCCTCCGCCTGATGACACAGCTACTTTGCAGAATTCTGGTCAAGCTCTCAATCAGTGTTTGAAATAAGACACTATTTCCCCAATTAGAAGGCAAGGATTTAGGAACCAAAGAATGAGAAGGGGCTGATATGTCTAACAATTATAACTAATTAAACTACTCTCAAAATTTTTACTCACTGTCCTGTTTAAGGTCACTCATCTCTCATTAGTACCCAAGGGAAGAATGCTTTCTTCATAGAATACGGTGTGGTTCTTCTGAATTGAAAGCTGAAACTAGTCATTTGGGTTCTTCATGCCAAGGGACAAATGGCAGAAAGTGGAATACTATGTTGACTGAGGTGACTGATTCTGCCTAGTAAGGAGAGATGCAATTTCTGCTGTACAACTAGACCTAGGAGGAATATGATAGAAATTTAGTAGAACCCTTTCTTTTTTTATGTGCTCACTGAGAAATATTAATGGAAGACTCTCGCCCTTCTATGTGCAAGACCAGTAAGAACTGAACAGCTCAAGAATCAAGGTTCAAGCCAGACTCAGTGGCTCAGCCTGTAATCCCGCACCTTGGGAGGCTGAGGTGAGTGGATTGCCTGAGCCCGCGAGTTCGAGACCCACCTGGGCAACTTGGCAAGACCTCATCTCTATAATAAATCGAAAAAATTAGCCGGGCGTGGTAGCGCGCGCCTGTAGTTCCAGCTACTCAGAAGGCTGAGGCGGATGGATCGCCGGAGCCCAGCAGTTCGAGGCTGCCCAGCAGTTCGAGGCTGCGGTGGCCGGAAGCAGCCACTGCACTCCAGTCTGGGCGACAGAGTGAGACTCCAACTCAAAAAAAAAAAAAAAGAATCAAGGTTCAGGTTACCCCATTGGGGAAATATCTGAGGGGCTGGCCAAAGGTAAGGAGATCACAGAATGAGTAGTAGAAAAGGGAAGACCTAATACAAGCTGTGGCTTAGGGATAAAGGGCAGAAAGAAAGATCTATTTCTTTGCTTACCATGTTGTGACTTATAACAAAGTGCTTTCTCCACATACTGTATTGAGAGTGTGTTGATGGTGGTAAAGTATGCCTTTTGGACCATAAGCTGAAACATATTTTAGGAGGAATGGTTATCACCTAGAGCGGTACTACTTAAAATGGGGGGTTTACAGGCTGGTGCTAGTGTCTGAGCTGTTTATTACTGGTTCATGAAGAGAAAAGTATGGAAATAGAGAGTATTTACAATTACTCTGTCAAATTTGCATTACAATTTCTATGCCGACTGTAAGTAATAATAAAAATTGAGGCTTGCATTTTATGTTCTTTTTAATTTCATTTTTCTAGCAATTTATTTTTATTGCATTTTCTCAATGAATTTGTCCATGGCAGATTAGAAGCAAAAAGTTTACAGCTCCTCTACTACTGATAGCTTGAAAAACACTGATCTTGTGAAACATATTATTACTCCTGGATGCAGCAGCTGTGTGTAACTCTGGTCTCTTCCCATTCTGGAAGAGATGAGTGAGTTTGCCATTGTTCGTGGAGCACTTAGATGGTGTTAGGTAGAAGCATCTTTGGCTACACAAGAGAGAGTTTGTGTGCGTTCACACATGTATATGCATGTATACACACAGGTGCACTGCCCCAAAGGTGAGTGTATAGAAATATACATCCAGTGAGTTGACTGTGAAGCTTATATCTTGAAGCTTATATCCTCTTTCCCTCCTCCATCACTGGATGTCCTAGCCATTGCTGACTTTCCCAAGGGTGGAAGTACATAACCAAAGCTTGCTCTCCCCAAGGAATCTGGGAAGTAGACTAGAGACCTACCCAGGTGGAATTTGACTGGAACCAAGTTTCACTGAATAACAGAACTCAGTCAGTCTCCAGGGTTCCTGTTGCTGACTTTCTTGGAATTGTCTGGGCTTTGCTGTTTTTATGCTTGGTCGTGCTTCCCTCAGTTCTGGAGTTCCCCAGTGTCCTTCTAATTTCCTTCTTTCTAAAGTCCTTAGGATGTTTGTTGCATGTTACTAAATTCATCCTAAATGATAAAAAGTTCTTGCAATTTTAAAGGCATTTGATACATGTCACCAAATTGCTTTCCAAATAGTTGAATATCAGCATATGGCATCGCCAATGATATAAGCAACTGTCTCCAAGTATCTTTCCTAGAATTGAATATTAAATGTATAAGTGTGTGTGTATAAATGTCTCTTTAAACTATGTCAGGCTCATGACTTACAGACAGAGAGAAAGAAAGAGAGAGAGAAAAAAAAACTTACGAGAGAGAGAGAGATAGCGGTCTATATATCTTTGCCATTTTGCAGGGTTGAAAATGGGGTCTTTATTTAAAATATTTTTCATATTTTAAATTGAAAGTGAACTTTTGAAGGTGAACTTTTGGGGGATGAGATGTCAGAACATTTTTATGTGCAAGTTATAGAAACCAAATTCAAATGAGCTATGAGCTTAAGCAGAAGGGATTTTGTTAGCATACATAAAATGGAAAGATACTGGAGTCGTTTACAGAATTAAATTAAAATTAAATTAAGAAGTGTGGGAACAAAGTCATGAGGCCATGCCTATTGGGGGCACTCATATTCTCTATGGTACACTTGACTGCACACTCAGCCTTTCTCTTTACTCCTCATCATTGATTTCTATTGCAAATTTCTGTTCATGTGGCAGGAATTATTGCTGCCATTGTTTCCAAATACCTTCTCCCAGTTTACAAGTATATCAGAAAGAGACCTGGTTAAATGTCCAGTTGTAGCCGGGCTCCGTGGCTCAGCCCGTAATCCCGTGCTTTGGGAGGCCGAGGTGAGTGAATTGCCTGACCCCGCGGGTTCGAGACCCGCCTGGGCAACTTGGCGAGACCTCATCTCTACAATAAATAAAAACAAAAAATTAGCCGGGTGTGGTAGCGTGTGCCTGTAGTTCCAGCTACTCGGAAGGATCACCGGAGCCCAGCAGGTCGAGGCTGCGGTGGCCGGGAGGGGCCATTGCGCTCCAGTCTGGGTGACAGAGTGAGACTTCAACTCAAAGAAACAAAAAATGTCCAGTCGTGCTCTAGCCTTTTGTGGATCATTTGCTCTCTCCCCACTTGTACAGGTTGCCATAATTATTCATACCTGGAGCCTAACCTTGGTTGGAGTAGAGGGCAGGACATCAAGATCAACAATGATTAACAGTCCCCCTAGTGTGAAATGACACAGGGAGAGTTGTCCTGAAGTCAGGGTAGCTGGGCAGGAAGAAATGTCCTCTATACTCTTAGCAGGAACCCTTGATTTTTGAGTAGATGGATTATACATTGAAATCAATGTTTCCAAAGTACTAAGATTACAATGGTACGTAGGTAGAGTGACCATATAATTTATCATTCAAACTGGGGCAGTTTTGCAGATGAAACTGTCTATTAACACTACTATTAATAATTAATGGGATGCCTGTTTGTCCTATCCATAGGAAAGTTGAGCCTCTAGAAGCAGAGAGACCACTCTGGAACTGCTGCGCTAACCTCTTTCCTGACGGGAAATGAGTCTAACAGTAGTTATGGCTGTAAACCAATATATGGTTTTACAATCGGTCTCCACCACTTGCTGAGAGAAAATAACCTCTTGAAACCAGGGCCAAGAGTCACAGAAAGGTCAAGATTCTCAAAAAGATTAAATCTACACTGGAAGAAACCATCTACTCTTCTGTAGTTGGTTCTCAGGGAAATAGTTTTGAGGTGGTGAATCACTGATGTGACCTGTAAGGTTTCGCAGTGGAGTGATTGAGGGAGAGCCTTAAAGTCATGAGTCTAACATAGTTGAAAAAGTCATGACTCTGCCATTTGTCAGTTGTGAGCTTGAGCAAGTTACTTAACCTCTCAAAACCTCAGTGTCTTCATCTATAAGATGGAAATTATAATACTTCACATGATTGTATTTAGAACTATTGTATGTGACTATATGCCATATTAATATATAGCATATACTATATACATAATGCATATATTACTAGCTTAGTGGCACTGGAAGGTTAACTGTCAGTGCTATGGGTAATAAAATAACAGTAGAAAAGATAAAAACTATTGATTTTTTTAAAGCAGATAGAGTCTCCTCATATACATTATTCACACTGATTCTTTCATCCATCTTTCCTTACAGAATTTGTTCTTCTGAACTGCTCATTCTTCCTTCCAAGCTTACCACAAATACCGAAAACACCCCATTTTTTGGCCAGGGAGGAGTGGCTGAATATCTCCCAGGCGGTTTAAGAGTGTCTTTCGGTTTGTCAGTTGTGTCGCTGGGGCCTTTCAAAAATAATTTCAGGATTGGTAGGAAGAAAAGTCTGGTTCGAAGGACTTTAAATAGTCAGTATGGAGTGAGAAAGAGTGGTAACAGATGTGGTCCAGGGTGAGACTCAGAAGGTAAAGATAGTTGGAAATTACGGTCATAACTAAAGGGAACAGTAGGTCACGAATGTTATTTAATGTGTGTGGATATGGAGAAAGAGCCCCTAAGTGAAGAGGCGCAGTGAGGAGAAGGGCTAAGGTCTAGGAAAAGATTGGAGGAGACAGATCTGCAACAGGGAAGAATTGCTGAAAGATAGGTTTGATAGAGAGGAGAATGGATGAGAGAATGTATATTTCTTAAAGAAGTTAGTAGTTGATCTTTGTGCAGTAAGGGGTTGGAAGCCAATGCAAGGAGATTCATTCCATAGTGAATCGTGCTAGCCCCAAATCTCACTGCCTAAACAGTTGGAGGCATGGGCAAAAGATGCCTCATTCTAAGAAATCTTATCTGATATATCCTTCAACATTGGCTGATCTCTCCCTCCTTCTCCCCTTCCCTGTCTGTTCCTGAATTTGTCAGTGTCTTTACTAAACCCAGAAAACTCCATAGGAGAATTTCTAATTATAGGAAAAAATAGAACTGAACAGAGGTTGACCTACTTGATATATCTGGGCAGTTTGAGTTATACAAATGGACCAACATACCCATGTGTCCAAATGAGTCACACTCAAGTTTTCTGCATTTGAAAGTCTACACACTAGATTAAAGCTTTTATATTTTCCCTTCTTTAGCCTTAATTTTATAAATTTAACATTAAATGTATGGCATTGAAATTTACATGATTATGTCATGGGATGTCAAATTCATTCTTTCTATAAATTCCCAAATCCCTGGCCGGGCTCGGTGGTTCAGCCTGTAATCCCAGCACTTTGGGAGGCCAAAGTGAGTGGACTGCCTGAGCCCATGGGTTCGAGACCCGCCTGGGCAACTTGGCGAGACCTCATCTCTACAATAAATCCAAAAAAAATTAGCCGGGCGTGGTAGCGCGCGCCTGTAGTTCCGGCAACTCGGAAGGCTGAGGCGGAAGGATCACCGGAGCCCAGCAGGTCGAGGCTGCGGTGGCCACTGCACTCCAGTCTGTGCAACAGTTAGACTCCAAATAAAAAAAAAAAAAAAAAAAAAATTCCCAAGTCCCAGCTGCATACTGTGAAGTTACTTTAATACTTTATAGCCTTACTTTTAAAGGTTCCTTGAAAAGAAGGATTTACTTTTTTTCTCTTTAAACAAAATAAAAACCAGGGGTCCTAGAGAGTAAAATAGCTAGCCAAACTCTTGTTGTGTAAAAGGAAACTCATATTTGCAAGATAATGCTTCAGTTGAGAGTCTCTCGGTATTTTCCTTTTAATGTCAACAATAAAAAGAAATCGGAACTTTAAAGTTAATGTGGTTTTTCTGTCAGAAAAGTCCTATAAAAACCATAAGGCACATTAAACTTACTACAAACTTTCAATGGCTCATAACTAATGTTTGTTTTAGCTTCAAGATTAAAAGAGTTTTTGCTACCATTACCAAGCAAATGTATGTTTCTTACATTTTACATGACTCTTAAAATATAATACATCTTCTTTCAACATTTTGCTGTGGTGAAAGGAGAGGGTTTTGTTATTGTTGACTTTTTTATGTAAACAAAAATGGAGTTTATATGTCAATTGTCTTCATCAGTTATTTTTCTTCATCAGTTATTTTCACTTTTTGTCACGTTGGAATGTTTGGAGACATTCGAAGACCCAACTCACAGTAGTTTACTTAATTAGTAAACAGCAGTATTACTGAATTAACAGGAAGTCTAGAGGTAGGGGAGCTGGAACAGGCAGGAGCAGGGACTCAACAATCCCAGATTTGTCCATCTACTTGCTCTATCATCCTTGCTATATTGACTTTTTAATCCTCAGACTTGTTTCCTCACAACTATAAGATGGCTGCTGCAGCTCTAGACATCAAATCAATGCTCAGATAGTGGAAGGAGGGGTTTTCCATCAAGTCCTACTCTTGGATCGATCCCTCTTATAAGGAAACAAGTTTCTACAGAAATTGTTTCAACAGACCTCTGTTTATAACCCATTGACCAAAATAGCACCAAAATGGTGTATTTGCGTGTTGTATGTGTGTTTGTTTCAGCTGGATTTCAGTAGTTAATTTTGGAGACACAGCACTGCAAGAGGCTGGCCACACTTTCCTATTTCCTTGAGCCTCAAGTTGGGAGTAGAAGGTAGACGAATATACATTGTGATTGGAGTTCAACACTCGAGTCATGTAAACATGGTTAGTCAGTAGATTCTCAATTTCCATAAAAACTGAGTTCTGACTGGCTTCCATTTCTCACTATAGACCCAACTCTGCTTCACGATAGTCACCAACCCAACCCTACCCGTCCCAAATTTAGAGTCTCTTACTCCCATCCTGAGCCAGATGTGGTTATTTCATTTACCTTTCCTGGACACTTTCTCAGACCTTTTCGATAGAGGTAGTTATGTCCTGCAACACAAAAGGGCAGAGAAGGAGTTCTGTTAGCAAGGAAGCAGAGTCATTGGACTGGTGTCTGTTACTGTGCCCTTTCGCATCTTATCCATTTCATACTAAAGTTTTTATTTAAGTAGTTTCCTATTACGTTTACTTAGTTGCTGCTCATGGGCTAACTCCTGTTAATCAGTTGCTATAATCCCACTGGTGTAATCTTTCTAAAACACAAATCTGAATTCATTTTTAGCTTTCTAGCATGACTTACAAGACTGGCTATGATCTATCCTTTGTATACCTTTCCAGCCTTTTCCACATGGCCAAATTGGTACTTTGTTTTCCATTTTTTATTTTTATTTTAGATTCAGGTGGTGCATGTTATATGGGTATACTGTGTGATGGTGCAGTTTGGGCTTCTATTGAAACTGTCACCCAGGTAGTGAACGTGGTACCCACAGGTAATTTTTCAATTCCTGCCCCTTCCCTGCCTACCCCCTATAGAAGTCCCCAGCATCTGTTGATCCCATCTTGATGGTATGTGTACCCAGTGTTTATCTTCCACATATAAGTGAGAACATATGGTATTTGGTTTTCTGTTTCTTCCTTAATTCACTTGTCTTCCAGCTGCATCAACATTGCTGCAAAGGACATGATTTTATTCTTTTGTATGGCTGTGTAGTACTCCATGATGCATATGTACCACATTTACTTTATCCAATCCACTATGGTCTCTGCAATTGCGAATAGTGCTGTAATAAACATATGAGAGCAGATACCTTTTTGGCAGAATGATTTATGCTCCTTTGGGTATATGCACAGTATTGGGATTGCTGGGTCGAATGGTAATTCTATTTTTAGTTCTTTGAGAAATCTCCAAACTTCTATCCACAGGGACCGAACTCACTTGCTTTGCTACCAACATCGTATGAGCATTCCCTTTTCTCTACAACCTCACCAATATCTGTTTTTGTTTTTCTTGTTAATGGTAGACATTCTGACTGGTGTGAGATGGTGTCTCATCATGATTTTGATTTGCATTTCTGTGATTGGTATAATTATATTACAGGATATATGTTGTCTCTTGCTTCTGCACCTTTGTTCTACTATCCACCTAGAATAACTGTCCTTCTTGATGTTCCTCTACTCTTCTTTCCTCACCAGTATCTTCTTGTCCTTTAAAACTGATGTTATGGGAGGCTTTTCTTAATACCCTGTCCCCACCAGGCACAAGTGTTTTTCCTCTGTCCCTCCACAACACCTGGTGGGAGTCCTTCTTGCTGCCTGTGTCTCTGGATGATGATTTATTTGTTTACACGATCCACCTATCTTTTGGTACCAGATGGAGCTTTCGGAGATTAGGAACTGACTCATCCCTGTACAGTCTGTGACCCACAGGTGATGCTCACGTTGTGTATTTTTAATGGCAGGAAAGATGTGAAACATGCTGGATGACAGTGGAAGTATGTGGATACCACATAAAAAAAAAACCCAGTGCTGATTCCTAGGAGGTCAGCATAAATTTGAAGCATTTTATTTTCTATTGTTTCTCAGAACTTGCATACTTTCTGGCTCTCTTAGGAATGGGTTGTGAGTAGAAGACGGGGCTGAAGCAATGGAGCTTTACAAACAAAAGTTATTTGGCAGAATTGACTCTGAGAAAACTCACTGGTACAAAGCAAACATGATAACCACTGTCCTTTGGAAATGACTCACTGAGCTGAATACACAGAACTAGGCCAGGAGTCTTTCTATTCTTGTGTATCTGCTAGTCGGGTTAGCAACTGCTTTAAATTCTAAGGCCTGAAAGCCACGAATTCAAGTGTGCACAGGCAAAAGAACTTACCAGAAAGCAGTCTATTATAAAGCATCACTTAATGAAAGCTCTAAACGGTCTATGTAGCTAGGAATAAGTCTAGTAAAGATTGAGTTTTGCCTATTCTTCCCACCAAATCTTGGATTCTAATATTCAGTGATGGGTCACCCAGCCTGACACTCTGATATATAGATCCAGGGCAGACTTCTTTACTTTTGGATTTGGAAATATGACACAGGGATTGAGTGGGAGTGGTCAATCTCCTACTAGAGGATGAGGAATACTGGATATATCACTTACTGTACCATAGAAGATGCTAAATGTAACAACCGTGACCAGCATAGGACAGAATTCTGATATCAGAATTAGGTGCTAAATCTAAGTCAGCATTAAGAAGGAAGCTTTCTACTTCTGTGTGGCTCAAATTCTTTGACCTCTCACCCCAACCCATGGACTTCTAATCCTCCTTTATGTTACACAAATTTTGTCTCCCGTGAACTGAGTTCACTATATCATTTTAGAGCTTTCATTACTTCAGTGGAAATCCTTACATCTGACACAATCAGACCCAGTAGTTGGTTCAGTTTTTTATTTATTAAGTTATACAAATGACACATTCTGAATTTTTTAAATTAAAATATAAAAGCTTCATCTATTTTGAGGGGAAGAGGAGAGGGAGTCAAGGTCTTGTCCTGAGTATTGGGCCACTATTTTATTTGTCTGTATCGACATAACAAGCTGAATCAATAATGAACTATTCAGTATTTCCAGATTTTTGTCTCTTGAAAATGGCCAGAGAACTGTACATTCAAATTGTTGCAAAAGAGTCCACCTCCTTCTAGACCTTTACAATTTGCTCTCAGTTGTTTATCATTGTCTTTCCCACACCTAATCCAATAACAGATTTGTGTGTGTGTGTGACTTGCTTTTATTCAGCCTTTCCAAAGCATTCATCTTATTCAACTTGGTCATTGAAGAAATACTAATTTTTTCTTGGCCTCCCACTTCATCAATTAACATAATATTTTGTTAAATTATTTGATGATGATAACACACTGAACTGGTGGGAAAACAGTATATAGAAAGAGCAGAAGTATACAGAAAGAACAAACTGGTTTCCCAGAGGCATGGGGAATGCTGTGGGCACCTGTCAGTGCATTTTATAAAGAGAGAGGTGACTATTTTCAGGAAGTCTTTGGCCTTACATGTGCCCATGTTCAACACTAACGTCATTTAATAGAGTCTTGTTCAATTGCTCACTACTTTTATGTGCTCGACAAAACGCCTGCTGTCTGCCTTGTTAACCCTGGCGATTTCTTTTGTCTGTTTTCTTGGCTTTGCAGCATTTTTGCTTAAAAAAAAAAAAAGGCCATTTTGTCCAGCTATATTCTTTCTTATGTACAATGCTACTGAGGAGAATTATATAATCTACCCTTTTGGCAAGAAGAAACATTTCATGATTGAAGTCTGAGCTGGAAAATGGCCCTTGAAGGCACGAGTAGCACCCGGGACCCTCCTGTGTAATGTAGTTTCCGGTGCAAGTGCTTTGTCTTGAGCTCTGCTTCTAGGGGACCAGAGATGGGAATTCGTGGGCAAGTAATGAGGGAGTGTTCTCATTACTTGTCAGAAACCAGTAGGGAAGTGTGAGAAGCAGGATGAGGCAGAAAAAGAAGCTAAGGAAGAATGTGGCTGCAGATGAAAGCTCAGCCGGATCCCAAGGGACCTCTGGACCACAGAATGTCTTTTGCCTTGAATCCACCACTAGGGCAGGGAGTAGCGAAGGAGTATAACTCCCAGAATCGCAGCTTCCATCATCCAAGGGCAACCCTCCAAAGAAGGTTGCAGTTATGTAAGCAGGTAGCAGCGACCGAGCAATGCATGCATTAAAAACTAAATTGAGAAATGCATTTGAAGGGATCTAGCTAAGTAGGTATAAAATACACAGCATTTTAAAAACAGCTACTTTTATTGAACCCAGTTTATGAGCCTACCAAGACTTTCTTGGCTTTACTTGTCTCCTGGGCCCTCAACCGGTTGAATAAAAAGAGTCCAGGGCCCAGTGTCATTGCTACATTTTCAAATGTCACCAGTTGACCCATCTCCTCTGGGGAGGCCAACTTCAGCTAGTCCTTCACTGTATCTACCACCAGGGGAACTGCAGCAACTGGAGAGTTCAGACTGGCCCCAAGGAGGCTCACAAAGACTATGGTTTCTGCTGCCCTGTATTTCCAGACTCACACCCAAAGTGCCACGCAGTTAAAATGCCATACAGTGAGGCATGGCACATGTGGCAGCAGTTCCGAGGGGCCAGGTGCACAGCTAGGAAGAGTATAGGAGTCAACACCCTAGGGGGAAACTTTGACCACCACGGGAAACTATAGATCAGTTTCTTTTGCTCTCTTGCTCTGATGGATGGTTTTGAGATGTGTGGTTCTGTAGAGCAGGGGCCCCCAGCCCCTGCACCCATCCATGGCCTGTTAGGAACCAGCCCACATAGTAGGAGGTGAGTGGTGAGCAAGTAGAGCCCCTCTTGCTGTCAGATCAGCAGAGGCATTAAATTCTCAAAGGAGCACTAAACCTATTGTCAACAGCACATGCGAGAGATCTAGGTGTGACTCTTTATGAGAATCTAATGTCTGATGATCCCCCCCACCATTTCCCTACCCCCATCTGTAGAAAAATTTCCTTCCACAAAACCGGTTCTTTCATGGTCCGAGTAACACTCAGCTGCTCACCTTGATACCAACAAATCAAAGGGGCAGGGAACTGGTGGAAAGAAGTTTATTTCTGAGTTTGAATCCAGGGAGCAGAGCTAGACTCAAGGTCTTTCAAAATGGTTCTGCTCCCCCTCTAGGCTTTTACAGTTCACTTTTGTAGTCCGGAGTTGTCGGTACCTATATATTAGCCATGTGACCAGCAGAGCGTTGTATAGAACTTGAGTTTTAGCCGCATTTATCGATAGTGACATTTTTCTGTCCAGACTTCCTGGTACCAGGTATCAGAGATATCCCGTGGCTTTTATCAGTAGGGCCTGGCAGAAGCAGCAAGCTGCAACAATCAAGCTCGCTGTAGAGTAAAGGGCCTAAGGCATCATACATTACGCAAAGGTTATACAAATCACAAAGCTTATGATTACATTGATACTATATTATTCAAACTTATAGCTACTGAGAAAAAGGGAGTAAAAGGAGATTTGCATCTTTCGGTTGATGGGGCATAGACTACAGGGAAGTCAATGATCACCTGAAGCTACTCACTGAGAATGCATAGGAGATAAGGGAAGCAAACCTCTTATTAACTCTCAGGAATATTGTTCAGGAGCGCTTGTGCCCTGGCCATGCCCTTCTCTAGGGACTGTGACAATATGGACAGACATTAGAGGGTCTCTGTATCTGTTCCTGCTGCCAAAAAGATCAGAGATGCTGCCGTAGAGCACGTCTGGAGACTGTCCCGTGTGACTGAGCAAGTGGCTCTATCTTCTGTTCTAGAGCTGTGGCCAGCAAGGCAAGCACCACCTGCTTTCCATTCTTCCTTGTTTCGCTTCTCCTTTTCTTCACTCTTGCTGCCTTTCAATTTTACTTCTGGGCCCCCTCCCCCACCATGTATTCACGAATGCTCTTAGCCTGACTGAAAACAAAGAACCAAACCCTCAACAGAGCCTGAGACAAGGACAGTACCCCTAGAGATTCTAAGTCCCATCCAATACATGAATCCCCTCAATGGTGGGATTTCACTATAAAACATCAGGGGAGATATTCTGAGTAAAGAGAAAGTAATCCTAAAATTGTTCTTTTGTTCTTTCTCTGTCTAAACAAAGTCAATCCTATTAAAATCTAAGTGGATGCTAAGGAGAAATCCCCAGGATGCTAGAGAGTTTTCCTTTTGTAGAGTTATGTTTTACAAACTGGCACAGTATGCATGAGCACTGTGGAGAGGCACTGAATTAAAAAAAAAAAAAAGTGGAGGAGAATGTAGCACCCCAGAAGCAGCTTTTCCTCAAAGAAATTTAGAACATTCAGGGACTGGCATACCAGTGATGCGAACATTCTTCTTTTTCAAAAAAGAGAACTGACTTGTTCTGTGGTTCTGGCCAGATGGAGGCCAGGACTAGTCTTTTTATTTATTTTTTTGTCAGATAACATTATGTTTTTGTCATAGACATAACGATTTTTTAAGGTGCATATACATTGTGGAATGGTTTTGAGTGCTACTAATGTGCAGGCTAGAGAATCTGTCCCAACCTCAAGGGATGTTTGTATCACCATTGTCACAATTAGTATCAATGGCTGTGGCTGATTGGGTCTGTAGCTATTGAGAGGGCTGTGTGAAAGCTGCTCTGTTCTTGCTAGCTTGTGCTTATAGAAATGGCCTCAGTTTTCTCTTCTGTCTGATTAGCCTTAGCATGTGTATTTCTTTTTGCCATGTTCTATTACAGAGGCCGCCTGCCTTTGCCTTTCTCTCTTGCATTTGGAATCCAGTCAAAATGTACCAGAACACGCTGCTTCTCACATCTGAGCCCTTTTGTAAGGGTGCTGATTGCAACTTGGGTAACTTCAGTTTAATCCAAGGTGGAAGCTTTCTGTTGCTTTGGGGGAAGAAAATAAATGTCTAAAAATAAAACTTGGGCATAAAAATAGGGCCACATACTCATTAACTGCCTCACTTAGCTGAATGCTGGAATTATTGCAACAGCGCTAAATCAGACTTTGTGTAGAAGAGGTTGAGTATTTTTTTAAAATTCATAGTACTGTATCTTAGATGATAAGTGGATTCCTGTAATTTGTCATTTTATTCAAAAAACATGAATTAAATAGTCCTCAAGGACCCAATTTTCAGCTGATGCTCACACTGACCCCTGAATTGGAGCACTCAGGTTCATGAGTTTTTTTGGAATGTATTTTGTGGGCTGCTGTGAGACAGACTGAGGCATGAAAGGGCTGGGGTGCTAGAGTTAAGAATTTGGATCTTACTCTGAGTGTGGTAGGAAGCCACTGGAGGGATTTAATTAAAAGAATATTATAGAGTTACTTACTTACTTACATTTGACTCCTGACTGCTGTGTTGACTGGATTATAAAGAGGCCAGAACTGGAAAAGGTTAAACAGCCAGATGCCTACTTTTAGATATCCAAGGAAGAGATGATAAGTGGCTTTGGAGAAAGATGGTCATAGTAGTGTTGGAGACAAGTGGACAAATGGTGGAGTTTAATTCACAAACAATAATTTTTTTTAAAAAACTGAATTAGATATGGGGTGTGAAGGAACAGACCCATCAAGATTGATTTCTAAGTTTCTGGCCTAAACAACTGGAAAATTTTGGTGCCAATTATTGAGATGAAGAATGGAAGAGGAACAGGATAGTCATTGTTGTCTTGTTTTGTTGGAGTGGGGCACCAAGCAATGAAAAAGGGAATGAGGTGGAAACCAAGGATTTATGTTAATTTGGGGTACTGAAGTGATCAAGTCAAATGAGCAGTTGAGTAAAGGACCTCCACTCAGTATGTAAGTCTGAGAATCCTTGTCATACAGATGACATTCAGAGCTCTTTCACAGTCCCTTTCCCACAGTAAGGAACTCACATTACAGGATGGTATAGAAAAAGCAGGAGGGCTGAGAACATTCCATATTTCCACACAAATAAGGCAAGCAGAAGAGAACCAGTAAAGGACAAAGAAGAAACAGCAGTGAAAAAGGAAAAACTAGGAGAATATGGTGTTCTAGAAACCAAAAGAAGATGCTTAACAAGAGAAGGTAACAGACAGTTGTGTTGAACACTGCTGTAAGATAAGGTTGAATAAGATAAGGACAAATGATATCACTGTTTTGGTGTTTTTGGTGACAGACAAGGGCGATTTTTGACATGTCATGCAGATAGGAGCCCAGAGTTGGATTGAAGGGGGATTGTAAAGTAGGAAATGGGGATAACTATTTAGATAATTATTTCAAGACGTTAACAAGAGTTGAGAAATAGGTAGATAGCTAATCAAGAGTCAGAGGAGAATTTTTGTTTCTTCTCATGTTCCTAAGATGGGTGGTATTGGAAGCAATACCATTTATGCTCATGGAATTAAGCATTTATGCTTAATTTATGCTTATGGAATTGATCTAGTGGTGGAGTGGGGGGAGGGAGGGAGGGAGTGAGAGAGGAAAGGAGGGAAAGAGGGAAGGAGGGAGAGAGGGAAGGAGAGAGAGAGGGAAGGAGGGAGAGAGAGAGATCCCAGTGATGCAGTAGCAAGGAAATACAATTGCAGGGATGAATTTCTTGAATGCAGAAAAGGTGTGAGATGCAAAGCACAATGAAGGGTTGGCCTTGGGTAAGGCTAGAAGGGGAGGCAGAAAGAGTGGGCTCAGCTGTAAATGGGTTGGTTGAATTGGTGATGGGAAAATGAGGGAGTATCCATTGTCACGGCTAATTAATGAAGCAAGAGCATCATCTGAAAGGGAGATGGGGAAAAAGATGTTGGAAATTTCAGGAGAAAGCAGCAAATACTGAAGTCATCATGGGGCATGGGAACATAAACCTACAGCAGGACAGTGGACATGGAATGTTTCAAAATTATGTTAAACAAGGTGAATTTAAGTTAATTTTTGCTTAGAAAGAGATTGTGATTAAATGTTTAGGTTTTTTTTTTTTTTGAGTCGGAGTCTCACTCTGTCGCCCAGACTGGAGTGCAGTGCAGTGGCTGCTCCCAGCCACCGAAGCCTCGACCTGCTGGGCTTCAGCGATCCTTCCACCTCAGCCTTCCTAGTAACCGGAATTATAGGCATGCGCTACCACACTCGGCTGATTTTTTTATTTATTGTAGAGATGAAGTCTCGCCAAGTTGCCCAGGCGGGTCTCGAACCCATGGGCTCAGGCAATCCACTCACCTCAGCCTCCCAAAATTTTTAGTTTTTTTTAATGACCTATAGAGACAAAAATTATATGTTTACATATTTCATAGTAAAAAATTAGCAATTATTTATAAACTAACTATTCACAGAAAATTATTATGGTATATATCCTTTCACAAATTATACATGCAAGTACATCTATAGGAAGAAATATATAAAGGTCTTAATTTTGATAACCAATACTAGTTTCCAGCAGTTTTTACTTTACCAAATATTTTAGCTATTGCTCTAAGAGAAATGAAAGCTATTGCAGTTATAACTTTGCCATACTGCAAATGTTTTTCTTACTTATTATATCTTAATATTTGTTTTTGTTGCTTTTCTAATTTTTATATAGATATATATCAATAATAGAAAATGTATAGTCATGCTAAACAGGTCCTTTTCCAAGGTGTTATAATCCATGATTTTCTTCTAGTCTTTAAAATGTAACAATTGTGACTATAAACTATTAATCTACCAGGTTTTATTTTGATAGGATGTGATCAAGGAATCTCATTTTACGTTTTTGGATAGTTTTAATCATTCTTAAATCTCCTATTCCACAACAAATATAGAATGCATTCTTGTAATAGTAGCACTCCCAAATGATTTATTTAACACTTTCTTTTAAGGTTTTAAAACCAATTACATGCTATTCTTTAAACAAGCTACTTCTTAAAGAGTAGAAATTATCTGTAATCCCATCACCAGAGAAAATCAGTTATGTTTTACTTACTTGAAACTATATTGTGTTGTCCATGTACATTTGTATATTCTCACTTTTTTTAAGCTTATGAAACCCTCTTTGTAAACCATGAACTTAATGGCTCGCACTATTATTGGGTATTTAAGAATATATTTTCAGTTTTTAATTGTCCTTAATGTGTGATTATAAATAGCACCGTAGTTAAAACTGGATTTTACAGCTGGGCTCGGTGGCTCAGCCTGTAATCCCGCGCCTTTGGGAGGCTGAGGTGAGTGGATTGCCTGAGCCCGCGGGTTCGAGACCCGCCTGGGCAAGCGAGACCTCATCTCTACAATAAATCAAAAAATTAGCCGGGCGTG
>CAUYQG010069507.1:0-10883 GCA_963574415.1 Tarsius wallacei
TATTCTTTATAGTTTTTTAGTATCCCATGTAGTAGCTATAGCAGAATTCATTTAACCAGATTCCTATTGTTTTCAAACTTTTGCTAATACCAATGGAACAGGATAGAGATTACAGAAGTAAAACCTCAATTTCTCAACCAATTTACTGTAGGAGTTTTCTACAGTAAATGATCTGAGAAAAGGGAGGTTAGGGTCTTAGAATTAGAAAGAAATTTACCTAAAATTTAGTCAGACTGAGAGGAACATTAAGACCATCTTGGTCAATGGTTATTGGCCATTCAGTTGTCTGATTTTAAGAATTGCCTGTTCCTATTTTTTTTTTTTTGCTACTTTTCAACTGAGTAGTTAGTCTTAATGGTTTGCAAGAGTTCTTTAATATACTTTGGATATCATTCTTTCTTCAGTTATATGCATTATATATCTCTTAATTTATGGTTCCTGTTTTGATTTTTAATATGTATCTTTTTATAAAAAGCAGGTAATTTGAATGTACCTGAAATTGTTCAATATTTTCCCCTGTGAATTATACTTTCTGTGTTAAGAAGCTCTTTTTTGTCTTAAAGTAATTATGATATAGTATCTCTACATATTCAATTCCATTAATCTACTTGTCTGTTTCTACACGAATACCACAATGTCTGAAGTAAACAAATTCTTCACATTTAATAAGCTAAAAGTCTCCCAACTTTTTCTCCCCCAATTTTTTCTTCAACTGTTTTTTAGCTTAATACTTTTTCATTGAGTTTAAAATATCCCAAGAAAGTAATACTTGAAGTTTATTTCACCACTTAGAAGAGTATGATGCTATAATAAATTATCTTTTGATAAAGAATAGTGGACTGTGTGTTCAAGTGGGGATGAAGATAGAAGTTCACTAAAAGAAAAAAAAATTGCACCGAGGCTGAACTAGTTTGCATTCCTACCTTCAGTGTAGAATCATTCCCTTTTCTTCTCATCCTGGCCAGCATTTGTTGTTGTTTGTTTTATTAATGATGGCCATTCTTACTGGGGTTAGATGGTATCTCAATGTGGTTTTGATTTGCATTTCTCTGATGACTAGTGAGACTGAGTACTTTTTCATGTGTCTGTTGGCTGCTCACATGTCTTCTTTTGAGAAGTGTCTTTTCTTGTTTTTTTGTCCACTTATTAAGATGTCCATTCTACCAAAGGCAATCTGCATTAAAAACCCATTTGACTATGTTAAGCTACCCAAACATTTGATATCTTTAAAGAAAGAAAATGCTTTTGGATATGTGTGAAGATCTTACTATAATAAATGAATGTATGAATCCTCAATTCAGGATGGTTATTTAAGTCCCCAAAGCAAAAGAAGCAATGATTTCTGAGTGCTCTTTAACTTGTCAGAGGGATTGTATGAAGGGCGAGGCATGATATCACTATGTATTATGCAAATTTGTCAGAAAATGCTTTCAAAATTTATTACAATGATATATATATAAAATGAAAATTAATAACAACAAATAGAAATTCCTGCATTTGTATTAAAAACTAAATATGTTAATATATAGAACTAAGGAGATAACTGGTCAAGATTTATGAGAAAAAGGTCTGGCAAATTTTAGTTAATGAAAAAGATCAAAGTAAGCCAACATGGTAATGTCAACACCAAATCAACTATTTCTATTTTAGGCTGTGTTAATAAAAGTATGATACATAAAATGGGAGCGGTGATAGTCCCTGCTATACTGTGAAATAGCTAGAAAACATCTAGAGTATTTGTGTTCACTTACAGATAATGTGCTGTAGGTTAAATATTAATAAGCTGGGGAGTCTCCAGAGCAGCATTTCAGAAGCTGGTCAATGGATTACTTGCATGCCAGGTGAGATGCGAATAGATATTTTGGGGGCAAAAGTCCCATCATCACAAAGCTGCTTTTTTTTTTTTGAGTTGGAGTCTCACTCTGTCACCCAGACTGGAGTGCAGTGGCCGCTCCCGGCCACTGCAGCCTCGACCTGCTGGGCTCCGGCGATCCTTCCACCTCAGCCTCCCGAGTAGCCAGAATTACAGGCACCTACCATGCCTGACTGATTTTTTTATTTATTGTATAGATGAGGTCTCGCCAAGTTGCCCAGGCAGGTCTCGAACCCGCGGGCTCAGGCAGTCCACTCACCTCAGCCTCCCAAAGCGAGGGATTACAGGCTGAGCCACCAAGCCCGGCTACAAAGCTGCTTCTTATATATGCGTTATTAACATATTGAGGAATCTCTCTAGTCCTGCATTAAAAACCTATTTGACTATGTTAAGCTACCCAAGCATTTGCTATCTTTAAACAAAGAAAATACTTTCAGATATATGTGAAGATCTTACTATAATAAATGAATACATGAATTCTCATTTCAGGATGGTTATTTAAGTCCCCAAAGCAAAAGAAGCAATGATTTCTGAGTGCTCTTTAATTGGTCTTACTGCTTTTTTTCTATTATTAAATTTTTATTGCAGAATGGCTTTTTGATGATCAAGAGAAATTAAAGAACGGCTTATCCAACTTCTCTCCAACCCACTTACACACAACCTTCAGATGATTTAAGCAAAACAGCAGACCATAAATGAGAGAAAAGAGGCCTAATGTGGGGAGGGGAGTTTGTGTATAAAATAGGCAAATTTAGAGGTGGCACTGATTGTACTTCCTCCTATAGTTGGACCCTTGGTCCTAAGGCAGAATACTCTTGGTTGGAGAGTGGATGGTACATGTGATGAAAATTGGTCTTTTGCACTACACCATGGATTATGCTGTGTCTTCATTTTGGTTGGTTGGCTGATTATTATGGGAGAAGTTGTAAGAATTGGCTTATTTTCAAAGTCATCTAAGTAAGGAAGATGCGTCCACCAGGAAACACACTTATTGACTCACTTAAAGAAAAGCTAAAAGAGTGGCAACGTTTGGTGCTAGCTAGCCTGGGACGTAGAACAATCACAATTTTCATAGATTGTTGGTGAGTATGTAAGATGGTACAGCCACTTTGGGAAACTTTGGTAGTTTCTTATACAGTTAAAAATACTTTTACCAAATGATCAAACAATTTAACTCTCAAAGGAATTAAAAAGTATGTGCACACAAAATCTTGTATGAAAATGTTCTTAGCAGCTTTATTCACAATCACCCATCTACTCCTATAAATACTAGTATATAAATGTTATTAGCAACTTTATTTATAAAAGCCCCAAGGTGGAAATGACACAAATGGTCATCAATTAGTGAGTGATCAACAAATTCTATATCCATAGAATGGAATATATTAATTCAGCACTGAAAAGAACATTGATTCATGCAACAACATAGATGAACACCAGAAGCATTTTGCTAAGTAAAAAAAAAAGCCAGACACAAAGGCAATGTACTGTATAATTTCATTTATATAACAGATAATTGATCGGTGGTTGCCAGGGGTTGAGGATTAGGAGAGGGAACTAACAGTGAAAGGACACAAGGGAGTATTTTAGGTGAAGAAAATGTTCTATATCTAGATTGAAGTGATGGTTATGACTTGTGCATCACTGTTAAAATTAATCAGATTATATAATATAAGAAGGGTGAATTTTATTGTATGTAAATTATATCTCAAATCCTGTTGCAGAGAAAATTAAGACATAGCAAGTTCCAGAAAAATATGAACAAATATAATGTTAGTGAAAATATTAATATGAAACAAAATTAAATTTAGTGCTAAACTTTTTAAACAGGGTAATGTTGTTAACAAACAATGTTCATGAAGAAGATCTGATGGTCATGGACTGTTAACTACCTGGCAGTGTAGCAGCCAAATGTATAAAACACAAATTATTAGTTGTGTATGAAGAACTTGAAATACAATTATAATATAGGAGATATTGCTATACTTCTTTCAGAATAAAATATAGTAAACAAAAAAGCAAATAAACTGAATACAGTGATCACTGGGTATGCACAGGGAATTGGTCCCAGGACTTCTGTATACCAAAATCTGTACATACTCAAGTCCTGTAGTCAGCCCTGTGGGCCCTGAACAGATAAAAACCGGGCCCTCCATATTTCACATCCAATGAATACTACATTTTCCATCCATGACTAGTTTAAAAACATCCAAGTCTAAGTGAGCCTGCATAGTTCAAATCCATGTTGTTCAGTGGTCAACTGTGATACAAAAAACACCTAATGTAGCATATATATGCATGATAACCTTCTACACATAGAACTTTGCACTTCTTGAAAAAGAATATACAATTTTATTCTCTACATATGGAATATTTTAAAAATAGCCATGCACTTTTCCAAAAAGAAAACTTAACTGGTAAAATAATAAAACAAATTTGGGGGTTTTCTAACTTTTTCTATTGTATGGGTATATGCATAAATAAATTGGAAGAATGCATGAAATACTAGTAAAAGAAAGACAAGTTACTGAGCAATGGGAGAGAATATGATTCTATTTTGGTTTTAAAAACAAAAGAATTTGTATAGTTTACAAATAAATATGCAAATATTTGTGTGAGCAAGAAAAGAATGTAGGACACAGATTGTTATTGTTGATAAACTCAAAACATGGGACAGGGTTGTGGAGAGAATTAGGATTAGCATTTTAGTAATATATTTTCCTGATGTTTTATATGTTACAATACTGACTTACTGGAGAATGCTGAGTAAAATGCCTTAAAAATAGTGAATGACATAAAGGATATAAAGCTTTTGATCTATTTCTTCATATATTATTTGTTTTCGTTCTCTAATCTTTGTCCTTGGGTGAAATTTCCAGCCCCTTTCTTGTTTCTTCTCATTTCCTACCTGTATTCCATAGATTTTGAGGAATATAAAGTAGCTCTTTGTTGTATAGAAATTAGGGATCCTTAAATAGCCTAAAGTTTCAGATTTGATCCTTGTTTATAACACGTGCATCTATATTTTCCATTATTTAATTTAGTATAAATATCTGTTTGGCCATTACATTCTAGATAGCCTGATAGGCCCTAGAGATACAATGTGAGAATAAGGTAGACCTAGTTCCTATCCTTAAGGAGGTTATATTCTGGTAGATTTACTAAGAAGGGACAAGAGTGATTCCAAGCAAAGACATTCAGGTTATGACCTACAAGGGATACGGGACTAACAACACCACAGAAAAAGTTCTAAAATTATAACAAATCAGTCATTAAATAGAGACTTTATGCTAAGAAAGATCAAGATTTTCTAACTTATGAGCTTCTCTCTCAAACTAAGTGAAGCAGAAGCCCCATTATCTTTTAGCAAAGAACATAGTTCTTGAGTATAATTTGGTGAGGATGAGGCAAAGATTCCTTCATTGTCAACAAGTAGAAGCCATAGTTATTCAACATGAATATTTAATTGTAGCATGAAACACCATGAGCTATGCATATGGAGTTTCTGCTGTTAGATAAGTGGGAGGCCATACAACATATGCGGTCTCTCTGGCACCCTCAAGACCCACAAAGGAAGTGATAGTTGCTTTATAAAATCTTCTGCTTATTTTCAAATGCATTGAACAGCAAGAACTTTATTCAGCACCCTGTTAGGCCTTCTTCTGTTTCAACAGATGTCTATAGTCCTAAAATAAATTTTTTGCTATTAAATGCTTCTAGTAAAAATCCTCTGTGACCACTATTATAATCTCTATTTTACTAGAACCACTTCAAGAAATTCTGTTACAAATATGTATATGAGTTCTGAGAATTAAGTTTGTGAACTCATCATAGGAAAAGTGCTATATACCTCATCGCTGAATATCACTATGGCCACCTTCGAAGTATTCCCTTTGGGAAGCTGTGTATCAGTCCCAGTGCCTAGTCTACCCATCAAAGCAATTTTGGAACTCTTTATCTGGAAGGCCATCAGAACTGTTGTCATATTACCCTTGATGTTTTGAATGTCATAAAAATGTCTTCCTTTCAATGTTTTCTTTATCTTTGGGTAAAGAAAAAGTCACTGGGGGTCAGATCAGGTAAGTAGAGAGGGTTTTCCAGTACAGTTATTTGTTTACTGGCTAAAAATTCTCTCACAGACAGTGCTGTAAGAGCTGGTACATTGTCATGATGCAGAAGCTCCTTTGGGACCATTTTTACACACACCTTTCTCATGCCAAGATTTTTGGTGAAGATTTTTTTTTTTAACTGTTTCTCTATTGATGTTTATTTGGTCTGCTATGCTTCTCACAGTCAGCTGAAGATTTTGATGCACAATTCAATGAATTTTTGCAATGTTTTAGTCAGTTCTGCTCATTACTGGCTGTCTTTACCTCTTTTCATTAATGATGTTTTCTCTACCCTCAGAAAAACGTTTAATCCATTTGTACACTGCCGTTTTCTTCATGCATTATCCCCATAAACTTGGACTAACATGTCTGATTTCACTTCCACTTTTGCCAAGTTTAACAAGAAATTTGATGTTTGTTCATTGCTCTAATTCAAGCTCCGACATTCTCATGACAGCACACAAAAACATACAATAACAATAATGAATACCACTCAGCAAGACACCACCACACATTGACATGAACACAGCTGTGAGACACTGACATACCAAGGTTATGAAACCTTACTGAATTGTTTGTACAGTGCTTACAACATAAGCAAACAGTGGCAAGTTCATGAACTTAATTGTCAGAACTTGTACTTGGAGCATATTGGGATGTTAATTTCAAATATCTGAAGTTACTTTGTTTCTCAGAGAACATTTGGATATAGTCATTTGGGGATAAAAGCAAAACTGTAGCCTAGAGAAAGGAATTTGTCTCATGTCAGTACTATCAGTATTTTCAGAAAGGTGAAAATGAGAGTCCCATCTGTTTCATGCAAGTAACCATTCAGAAAATAAGGCACCTAGCCTGTTGATTGTACAATCTAAAGATTGTTAGAGTCCTGCATTTAAATTTTTTTCACCCCCTATTTGTGTTTTCTTCTTTAGGGTCACTAGAATAGAAGTTCTAGACTTAAAAGAAAACACTAGTCAGAAAAAACTTTCAAAGACATTGAAATGGGCAAAGAAAGATTAATGTGTGTCTTGCCTACATCATCCATCTTTCTTGGTTATCGCTGTCTTTTACTGCTTTGAGTTTTGTTACAGTTTTGAAAATTGTAGAAACCTGATATTAATACAAATTATTATTGTCCAGTAAAATGCACATTTATTGTGTGCTATGAAATATAGTTAGTTATTGCCTCATGGATTTTGCATTATTTGTGAAATTATTTCAGTTTCTTATTCTCTACATAAGTGTCTGCTTTTTGGAATCCCTTTTGAATGAGTCAGTCATTAATTAATTGAGTTAATTTATGAGTTAAAGAAAATATGTAATATGTGTTTAAGTTTATATGAAAGTCATAACTGTCTTTTTAAAAATTATTATCCTTGTGGTGATGGAGAAAGATAGTGGAGTAGAACTCTCCGGAGATTGTATCCTCTGGATAAAACATCAATTTGAACAACTAACCATTAAAAAAAAGTAACTTCACAAGAGCTAAGGAAGCCAGATAAGAGACCACAGTACCTGGTTGAAGCACAACAATAAGAAATGACACGTTGAAGAGGGTGGGAAAGACAGTTTTACATTATCCATATCACCCCTTTTCTAACCTTAGGCAGCACAGTGCGGAGAAGAGATACAGTCTGCTTGAGAAAAAGAGAAGACAGTGAGCACAAGGCTTCGCCTTTGACCCTGACACTGGGAAGACCCCCATGGCCTTATATTCAAGATGGTACCTATGGATTGAGCCTCTAGACTGGCTCACACGCCAGGTGAGACTCAGATATCCCCAGACTTCAGGCTTGTGTAGTGAACTCAGTTGTTGGCCTACACCACTGCCATGTTGATGTCAGCAGCCCTGGGCTCTTGACAGATTTCAGTGACTCCAGGCTTCTGATATGCTCCAGCAATCTGCCTGCCATAGTGGGACCCGGGCTTCTGGCAGCCCTGTGCAAACTGCAATTTCCCCAGGCTTCTCGTATACCTCATCACTGAGCTTGCCATAGGGCTTATCCAGACATAGCCTATCTGTGAAGACTGGAATAAGTACCTACTTCTTCAAGTGTGCAGACATCAATGCATTACCACAAGGATCAAGAACAATCAGGATAACATGACATTACTAAATGGACAAAGTAGGGTGACAGTGACTGACTCTAAGGAAATGAAGATATATGGATTTCCTCACAAAGAATTCAAGCTGACAAAAGTGAGGATCAGTTGGAGGCCCAAACTTCACTTGCACATAGATTACTTATGTACCTAATCCTGACTTGTACCCCACATCTTTATAATAAAATAAAGAAAATTAAAAATTTTAGTGAATTTCTATAAAATACAGAGAAACAATTCAACAAAAAGAAAAATTGTAAGTGTCCAGAATAAAATAATTAATAGAGAGATGGAAATAATAAAAACCAAAGAGAAAACTGGAGATGAAAAATGCAATGAATGAAGCAAAAAAAAAAAAAAGCAATAAAAGTCCTCAGCTGCATAATTGATCAAGCAGAAGAAAGACTCTATGAATTCTAATTCAGTTATTTGAAAAGATACAATCAGAAGAAAATAATGAAAAAGATACCAAAGAGAAATGAAAAAGCTATAGGATTTATGGAACAGCATCAAAAGAAACACATTTTCAAATCATAGAAGTTTCATAAGGAGAAGAGAAAGAGAAAGAAGTTTCATAAAGGAGCAGAAAGCTATCTAATCCTGGAGAAAGAAGTGAATATCCAAAAACAGAAAGATCAAAGGTCTCCAATTAGATTCACTCCAAATAAGACTACCCCAAGACATATTATTATCAAGCTGTCAAAGATCAAATACAATGAGAGGATCATGAAAGCAAGAAAAAGCAAGCAAATAACATAAGTGAGTTCCAATATGGCTAGCAGAAGACTTCTCAGCAGAAACCTTATAGGTCAGGAGAGAATGGGATGATAAATTCCTTGATGTTTACAAGATATTTACGAGACTGAATTATGAAGAAACAGAAAATATTAACAGAGGAGTAATGAGGAGATTAAAACAGCAATTAAAAGACTTATTGAAGAAAATCCCAGGGCCTGATGGCTTCATTGATGAATTCTATCAAACATTTAAAGAAACACTAATACCAGTTTCTTCTCAAACTATTCAAAAAAATTGAAGAGGAGGAAATACTTTCATATTCATGTTATGAGGTCATTATTACCCTGATGTCAAAGCCAGAAAAAAGACACTAAAAAAGGGCCAATATCCCTGACGAACATAAATGCAAAAACTTTCAACAACATACTAGATAACTGAATTTAACAGCACATTAAAAAGATAATTCACCATGATTAAGTGGGAAATATATCAAGGATGTTTCAACATACATATGTAAATAAATGTGATACATTAACAGAATAAAAAACAAATACAATATGATCATTTTAATAGATGCAGAAAAAGAATTTGACAAAATTCATCATCTTTTTATGCTGAAAAACACTTAACAAATTAGATATAGAAAGAATGTACCTCAAAATAATAAAGCCCTTATATGACAAACCCACAGCTAACATACCCAAAGGGAAGAGTTGAAAGTTTTCCTCTAAGATCAGGAATAAGGCAAAAATTCCCACTCTTGCCATTTTAGCTCAATGTGATACTGGAGGTCTTATCCAGAGCAATTAGGCAATAAAAAGAAAGAAAAGAAATTAGAAACAAAGAAAGTAAGTTGTCCCTGTTTGCAGATGATATGATTTTATGTATAGAAAATTTTAAAGGAGTTCCGGTAAGATGGTGACGGCATAGGTGGAATTGTGAGATTCTCCAAATGTGAGTTCCCAAAAAGACTCTCACTTTCCTTCCCCCACCCCCCTGCCCACCATCAGCCGCATTGGTCCGAGGCCCAGGGACCCTCGGTCCCATGCAGGGTGGGATATTGTGGCCCCCGGCTGCTGCCGTGCCTGCGGGAAGTCTCAGGTCTCGGCTCCCTCCCTGGCTACATCGTCTTGCCCAGACCAAGCTGCCAGTCACCCTGGGAGGCTCTGGGCACCCGCCCCTCAGAGAAACCGATTCCATTTCTGGCTGAAATACACTGTGAGCGATCCAGGGCCACTTTCACCGCTCACCACCTGCCCTTTGGAGTTTTGGAGCTCTGGAGCTCTGGAGCTCTGGGCTCACCCTGGCTGAGGCACTCAGCACGTCAGCATGCTTATGTAAAGGAACTGCATATCATTAGGAGGTGCTGATCGGAGGCTCTCAGCTCCAGAGGAGGGAACTCCTGACCCCCACCTTCACCCCAGCCCACTGGTAGTGCTCCGGATCCAGCACCCAGCTGTGCAGCTGATCCCTGGTGCCTCCCACACCACCACAGTCCATCATAGTGGATTGCCCAGGGACCCAAACGAGCAGAGAGAAAGGATCTGTGAAAGTGAAACTGCCACCTCGGCCATTCTCCAGGCAGAGACTTGCATTGCCCCACTCACCTACCAGCAGCCTCAACCTTGGTTCCCAAGGTAACGTCGCTAAACAAAAGACAAATTCCCTCCCCTACACTGAAGCAGACAAAGGGAACTAAGCATAGCAGACTTCCCAGGCAGCAGGCCAAAAGAAGAAACCCAAGCTGCAGTAAATGTAGCTATCTGCAATGAAAGTAAGGGGAGAGGCCAGAGAGCAGAGATGAATAGACTTTAGACACTCAGGAAAGATCCCAGAGCTAGTCTGATTTCTTACTTTGACTTTTGATTTTATCACTTTGACTGTCTGTTTTGCTCATGTCTATTTGCTTATTGACTTATACTATCTGTTTGTGTTAGGCAAAATGCATCAAAAGGCATGATTTTTTTGGTCTGCCTTTATATAGCTACCAGTATTCTTTAGGGAATTTTCCTTGCGTGTTTTTATTCACTTCTCTCCGGCCTTGTGTCTCTTTTTCACCT
>CAUYQG010069509.1:0-13697 GCA_963574415.1 Tarsius wallacei
GAACTCAAAAAATTAGCCAGGCGTGGTAGCGCGCGCCTGTAGTTCCAGCTACTTGGAAGGCTGAGGTGGAAGGATCGCCGGAGCCCAGCAGGTCAAGGCTGCGGTGGCCGGGAGCGGCCACTGCACTCCAGTCTGGGCGACACAGTGAGACTCCCAACTCAAAAAACAAAATAAAATAAAATAAAATAAAAATATATCTAAGTTTTCAAAATGAAGCAAAATGTGCACAACTGTGAGACACTTTTATTATTTTAAGAACTGGAAGCAGATTTATTCCTAGGAGATAAAAAATATCCTTCTTCCATCCTTTTTAAAAATCAAAACACCTTGAACTGATGTGGAGATGGATTATGTCAACAACTGGAATGGATGACAGTGACTAGAATTAAGTTGCTCTGAACAGTGAAATAAGAAAAATAGTTTTACTGATCCTACTCAGACAAAGAAGGAAGGGGAGTCAAGGAGGGGTGAAAGAAAAGCAGACGCACAGCATGGAAGGAGTGGCTGCTGGGCTTTCTGAGTGGTAACAACCAAAGGACATTGAAGAACAGGGCAGTTGGCCGGGTGCAGTGGCTCACTCCTGTAATCCCAGCACTTGGAGGCCGAGGCAGGAGGGCTACTTGATCCCAGGAGTTCAAGACCAACCTGGGCAACATAGCAAGACTTTGTATCTACAAAAAAAAAAAAAAAATCAGAAAAATTAGCACACACCTGTAGTCCCAGCTACTTGGGAGACTGAGGTAGAAGGATTACTTGAGCCCAGGAAGTTGAGGCTGCTGTGAGCTGTGATCGTGCCACTATACTCCAGCCCGAGTGACACAGTGAGACTCCAACTCAAAAACAAACAAAAAAAGAATAGGGAAGTCAAATGTTTTAGTCAACAGAATTGCCTTCTGTAATAGTGCCTTGCTGTGATGTAATCCCCAACTGATACCCTAGATTTTATTTTACCCTAAAAAATGTATTGTAAACTCAGGCTTATATGGGTGGCATTTTGGAGAGGAAGAACTAGGATAACGTTCAGGAGGATGACAGTATTCTGGAAAAGGAGAGTGTACAGAAGTGGGAAGGTGCAATCCAGAGAGTGATGTCAGTGGAAATTGCAGAGCAGGCAAATTCGAGCACCCATTCCTCTGCAAAACCAAGCAGAAACTGTCAGACCACGTTTTCACAACTCTAGAATACTCTAGAGTAGTCAAAGGTTTACAGCACCAAGTGAACATTTAATGAAAGAACAGGCCATTTTAAAATGGTAGGAAAGCTTTGTGACATTTCTACTTGTCCTTCCCCCCACACCTTTCTGGTTTGGTGGCCCAGGTCTTGAAGGATGGCAGTGCATGTTGCCAGTGAGGGGCCCTAGTCCCTAGCACTGGAAAGAACAGAGAAGACCCTATTCAAAAAGAATCGTGTTTGCCTTTTCTTAACTCTCTGGGAGGCTACCTGAAAGACAGATCCAAGGCACTTGTTTTGGTTTCATCTAACTCGGAACTCAGACCAGAAAAGCAGCAGGCATTCCTCAAAGGCATTGTAAGACGAATGAGCAATCTCAACTGTCTGGAGCAAAAGATTACATGGAAGTCTACAAAAAAGAACCAAAGTAGGGGGGAAACAGAGTTCCTATCGGAAACTGGGGCAGTCAGAAGCACCTGTGTATATTGGAGAGTTTGGGAAACCATACATGTGCTCAGGGCAGAACCTACGCTCAGAAAGAGCTAAGAAGACCCAAGCATGCACCTCTGGCTGATGTCTAGGTTCAGCACAAGCATGAAGTGAAGTCAAGGTAGAGTTCCAAGTGGTCTGGATAAGTGCCTAGGAGAAGACCAAAGATGGAGAGGCTTCGTTTTGTTTGGATTCTCTCTCTCTCTCTGTCTCTCCCTACCCACCCCCTCTCTGGCTTTCTGCCTCCATCTTTTTCTGTCTTTCTCCCTCTCTCTTCTTGCATTCAAGGAAATCTCTGTCTAAACACTAGCTGAACAGAAGTCAAAGGAGCAAAGACTTCAGGGAGTACATGTGATAAAGAACAGACTTTCCAAAAATAGTTTAGAAAAGTACCAAACAAATAGCTGTAGTCTACAGCAAGCAACAAAAACAAACTCTGAGCAGAAGGGAAAATCTGATTTCAAGAATAATTACATTATAATACTCAAAATGTACAGTTTTCAACAAAACATTGTGAAGCATGCAAAGATATGAAAAAGTATGGCCCACTCACAAAAGAAATGAACAGAAACTACCTCTGAAAAAGCACAAATTTTGGACTAACTAGACAGACTTAATCAACTATCTTTAAGAAAAAAGACATACTTCATTTAGTTATGTTTGACATGTATAAGTTGTACTTATGTAATGTATCTAATTTGATGAGTTTAGAGATAAGTATATTCCTTTGAAAATATCACAACAATCTATGCTATAAAATATTCATCACCTCCAAAACATTATGCACCAAACAATAGAGTCTCAAAAGAGATAAGCCAAACTTTGACAGAATAGAAGGGAGAAATAGAGAATTCTACAACAATATTTGGAGGCTACAATTACCCTACTTTCAATAATAGATAAAAGATCAGTAAGGAACTCAGAACCTGAAAAACACCATTAGCCAACTGGACCTAATAACTAGACATAAATAGAACATTCCACTCAACAATAGCAGAATACACATTTTTCTCGAGAGCATGTGGAACAGTCTCTAGAATAGACCATATGTTAAGTCAAGACTCAATAAATTTGAAAATACTGAAATTATAAAAAGTATCTTTTCTAGCCACAGTGGAATAAGACTAGAAACCAATAATAGAAGGACTGTTGGAAAATTCACAAAGATGTGCAAATTAAACAACACATTCTTAAACAACCAATAGTCAAAGAAGAAATCACAAGATAAATTGTGGTTACTTAAAGATGAATGAAAACAAAAACACAGCAAACCAAAACATATGGTATGCAGTTAAAGCAGTGATCAGAGAGAAATGTATAGCAGTAAATGCCTACATTAAAAGAATAAGGATCTCACATTGATAACCTGTCTTTACAACTTAAGGAACTAAAAAGAAAAGCAAACTAAACCCAAAGCTAGCAGAAGGAAGGAAATAATAAATATTAGAGACAAGCAAAATATTATAAATCAATGAAATCAAAAGTTGGCTCTTTGGAAAGAGCAACAAAATTGTCAAATTTTAGCTAAATTGGCAAAGAATAAAAGAAGAAGATGCAGATAATGGATAAAATCAGAAATTAAATGGAGACATTATTACTGACCTTACAGAAATAAAAAAAGTAAGAGAATACAACTACATGCCAACAAATTAGATAACCTAAGTAAAATGGAAAAAATTCTAAAAACATACAAATACCAAAACTGATTCAAAAAGAAATAGAAAATCTGGACAGACCTATAACAAGTAAAGAGTTAAATCAACATATACTTTTATCCATATACTTTTTTTATCCATAAACTTTTTCCTATTTATTTCGATAGTTTTAGGGAAAACAAGTGAATTTTGGTTAAATGGATGAGTTGTATAGTGGTGAAGAAGTCTAGTCTCTTAAGTGTACCCTCCACCTCCACCTGTGCACATTGTAACTTATAGGTGATTTTTTAATCTTATCCCTACTTCCACCCTTCCCCGTTTGAGACTTCAATGTTTATGTCTTTGAAGTTCCTTAGTTTAGCTTCCACTTATAAGTGAGAACATGCAGCATTTGGTTTTCCATTCCTGCATTACTTCACTTAGGATGATGGTCTCTAATTCCATCCAAGTCACTACAGAAGACATTATTTCATTCATTTTCATGGTGTGTGTGTGTGTGTGTGTGTGTGTGTGTGTGTGTGTGTGATGTGCAGTAACCACTGTGAATCCATAGTTTTAAAAAAATTTCCCACCAAATATCCATAACCAGTGGCCTCAATGGTGAGTTCTACCAAACATATAATGAATTAACACTAATTCTTCTTAAACTCTCCCCAAAAAATAGAAGAGGAGGGAACAATTCCTATGGTTATGTGAGGCCAATATTACCCTGATACCAAAGTCAGACAATGATACTACAAGAAAAAGTGTCAAACAGAGATAAAGGCTAACTTCTCACCATACCAAAAATTCCCAAAGATTTCCGGTATTCTTCATTCCTTTGTGTAGCTCCAGATTTCCAACTGCCATGATTTTCCTTCTGTTTAAAAGACTTTAAATGTTTTATTATAGTGAGGATGTGCTGCTGATGAATACTTGCAGCTTTCGTATGTTTAACAAGTTGTTATTTTACCTTAATTTTTGAGTTATATTTTTTCTGGGTATTGAATTATGGGCTGACGATTTTCCTTTTAGTACTTTAAAAATGATGCTGTACTATCTTCTCACTTGCATTATTGGTGAGAAATATGTCATCCTTATTTGTGTTTCTCTGCACATAGTATATCTTTTCTCTTTGGCTCTTTTTTTTTTTTAGATTAGAAAATATAATTTATTTTAAAAGTAAATTAGAGAAAGAGAAAGGAGATTCACCTCCCCAGGGGGCCAAAGCCAGGAAACACAGCAACAACCATAGCTCAAAGAGCACATGGCCACACCGGAGTTTAGTAAGATGATGGCACTCTTTGGCTCTTTTACAGATTTTCTCTTCATCACTGGATTTTGAACAATTTGAGTATAATGTCACTTAGTAGAGTGTCCTTTATGCTTCCATTTTCATCTCCTTGCCTGCTAATTCTAACATCAATGTAAGAATTCTGGTTACACTTCAATTGATTAAATTTTTTTCTCATTATTGGTCATATTTTCTGACTTTTTTGCGTGCCTAGTATTTTTTATTAAGTGCTAAATATTATTACTTTTTCCTTGTTGTATGCCAGGGTTTTTTTTTTTTTTTTTTTTAATTCCTACAATTATTATTGAGCTTTGTTCTGGGATGTAGTTAATTACTTGGAAACGCCTTAGTCCTTTCAGGCCTTGCACTTTAAGCTTCCTTAGGTAGGATTGGAATAGTGTTCAATCTAGGGCTAATTATTCTACACCGCTGAGGCAGGATCCTTCTGGATACTCCACCCAATGTGCCAGAAATTATGCGTGATCTAGTTTGAGTGGTGAGAACAAGCACAATTCACAGCCTGGTTTGAGCATGGATATTGTTACTGCAATTGTCTTTCAATGGTTCTTCCCCAGTCACTGGTAATTTCTTCACATACAGGTACTGACGAATACTCAGCTGAATACTTTAAAGGGAATTTCTACAGAGCTCCAAAGTTCTCTCTACGTACAGCTTTCTTCTTTCCAGTACTTTATTCTGTGAACTACAACTTCTTTGGTCTCCACAGACTCTCAGCTCTGTCTCCTCAACTCAGGAGTCCCTTGGGCTTAGCTCAAGTTCCCTCTTTCTGAACCCCATCTTGAAAACTCTCTCAAGGCCATAAAGTGGTATAATTGTAGGGCTCAGTTAACAGTTCATTTTGTTTCCTCAATTCTCAGGGATTACTACCATTTATTGCCTGATGTCTAGTGTCTTGAAAACCATTGTTTTTCTATATTTTGCTCCTTTCTTGGTTGTTTTAAGCTGGAGCATAAATCTAGGCCCTCTTACTCTATATTGACTGGAAACAAAATTCTCATTTAATTTTAACTAATTTAAATGAAATAGGTATATTTTATTATTGGCTACTGTATTGAATAGCACAGTTAACAGTTGCTGGGGTTGCTGCTGTGTTTTTAAAATACAAATGTAAACTTCAAATGAGCACTTTTTTTTTCTCTGAGTCAGGGTCTCAATCTGTCACCCAGGCTGGACTGCAGTGGCACAATCATGGCTCACTACAGCCTTGACCTCTTGGGCTCAGGCAATCCTTCTGTCTCAGCTTCCTGAGTAGCTGGGGCTACAGGTGCTCATCACCATGCCCGGCTAATTTTTTGATTTTTTGTAGAGATGAGGTCTAGCTATGTTGCCTAAGTTGGTCTTGAACTCTCGGACTCAAGTAATTCTCCCACTTCAGCCTTCCCAAGTGCTAGGACTACAGACTTGCTCCCAGTGAGCACCTTTTAAAAAATGTATCCTTAACTAGACATTGTATTATAATTGGAAGTTAATTCAGTCAACTGTCAATTTAGACTTGACATAGGTAAATTCACATACATAATGCATTGAAATTGTTAAAACTTGCTTTAGGTACAGTTACTGTCTTCAAACTGTTCAAAGCTATATTACATTTTCTGAATTTAAATAGCAGATTCAAAATCTTAAATGTGATGACAATGATTATAAGGATGAAGAAACAAAATTGAGTTATTCAATTTCATCATTCTGATGACCATTTAGAGTTTTTGTTTTTAAAATATAAAATAGTAAAAACAGTGCATACTGAGAGGTGCATTGTTTTGTTCACTGAGTGCTAACTGTAGATTTTGTAGGAAACATTTTACCATATTTGAATAACATCTTTAAAATGAAATATATTTTTATATTTGTTATTAACTGTTATTATTATTATATGTTTACTATAATATGATTTACTACTGCAAAAGATCTTTATACAGGTATAATTTTTCCCTTTTTTATTAAATATATTAATGTAATTTAGAATATTAAACCCACATTTTTCTTTGTATTGTAATATGTATTTTTCTATCATAATTTTTTACAGGTAGGAGTACATATACAAATTTCAATAAATGAAAATGTTCACTGTTTGCATTTTCTGCAGAATATATTTTATTTCATAATTTTTACTAAAAATAACTTTGTTGTATGGCCAGGTGTTTAAAAAGTATCTATGCTACGTGAAATATATACTAAGCTTGCCATTTGTCAATAGGTAAACAATTTTTGCAACTCATATTTCAGACAACGTGCTGGTTTCTTTAATATATAAAGAGTTCCTACAAAAAAAAAAGAAAGAAAACAATCCAATTTACACCAGAAAAAATTATGGCTAGTTTATAGTGAAGAAAGAAAGAAAAATCTCTCTTAAAATTTGAGCATATTGAAAGATGCAAGTTAAAAAATACAAGTAAAAGTGTGCTCTGATAACCTTTTTCACATATCAAATTGGCAAAGATAAAAAACTTTAGTGAGATATATACATTGTGGCCAAGGGTATGGAAATTAGGCATTCTCATATATTGATGATAGAAATGCAAATTGAAACCATATCCATAGAGAAAAATTAGCCACTATCTCTAGGTATTAAAATTCCTCATTCCTTTGATTCAGCAATTTCACTTCCTTGTATATAACTGACAGATATACTTAGTGTATGTGGGAAATGGTGTGTATTATATAAGTTCATTGCAGCATTGTTTATAATGGCAAAACATTGAAACGAATCTAAATGCACTTTGGGGGCTGGTTATAGGGCCACTGGCTGCAAATGTGCTGATGTTGGGAAGCAGAAATGGAAAGTAACAAAATGGGCTCACATGTATGTTCATAATCCCTGGAAATTAGTAACTGTTAAGTGGTTGCCTCTGAAGTGGGACCTGAGTGGGTTGAGAAGGCAAGGGAAGTAGGAAAATACAATTTTTATAGGTACTTTTTGAACCTGTTTGAACATTTCTCTTTCCTATTCCAAAAAAAAAAACAATTAAAAATGAAAAAAAAAAAATTCTTGCCATTTGATATTCTTTATGAAAAAAACAAGACCAAGAAACGAAACCAATAATTTTTTTAAATCTCTGAGACAAAAATATTGAGTCAATCACAAAATGATATTTCTAACCTTTTAGAGAGGTCTCTATAGAACAGCATACAAAAATTCATCCGCCTGTCTACACCATACAGCCATCTTCCCACAATTTCCAAAAACATTCTGATTCTGGGAAGAGAGATTTATTTTTAAACATCAAAACAGGGTACAGTAGCTCATGTCTGTAATCCCAGCACTTTGGAAGGCTGAGGCAGGGCGATGATAGCTTGTGGCCAGGAATTCAAGACCAGCCTGGGCAACATAATGAGACCTTGTCTCTATTTAAAAAAAAAAAAAATCAAAAAATTAGCTAGGCATGGTGGCATGCTCCTGTAGTCCCAGTTATTCAGGAGGCTGAGGTGAAAGGATCTCTTGAGACCAGGAGTTTGAGACTGCGGTGAGCCATGCTTATGCCTAAGCGACAGAGTGAGACCTTGACTCAAAAATAAAAAATAAAAGGCCTTATCAAATTTCTTAGGTGAATTGAAGCATTTCATTGCTAGATGTTGATAGAAAAACATTCTCTCTCTAACTGTTTTTTAATGTGAATAGAATGGTTGCTGGTTAAGGAGTTGGGTGTGTCTGGGGCATGGCTTTATCTCAGAAACAGGGCTGCTTTCAGGTGTGATACAAGATGGGCAACTCCAAGGAGAGAAAAAAAAAATGGAGAAAAAAATTGCTAGTGAAGACCTGATGGGGAGAAATTAAGGCCATGGGGGGCCTAAAGTTCCTCAATGGAAAAGTTTTTGATATGGTTGTTAACTCTTGGCATCCAAATTGCTATTCACTTCTGGAAGAAAGACAACATTTGTATTATTGACTCTTTTGGAAACTTTTTTGTTTTTTGTTTACTTTTTTCTCACTGTTTGCCAGAAAAATAATCATTGTACCAGTTGGTTAATGCCATAATAATAAAAGCACTGCAAAATCTCAATAGCATACAACTTTATCTAGTGTACAAGTCTGGAGGTGAGCTGGGGATTAGCCGATCAATGCTGGGTTCAGCAGGGAGGCTCTTCTCTTCATGCCTGTACTATGTCGAGTTTTCTTACAGCTATGGCAAAGAAACACAAGGTCAAATCCAGTTGCACAAGTACTGCCTAAGCATCTCTCAAAGGATAGGAAAATACACCCTGCCCCCAGGAAGAGGCACAACAAAAGACTGTGATAAAATGAGGGTAGAAGAATAGTAGCTGTACGCAATCAAGCTCTGTGTGAACTTTTTGTTTGAGACAGGGTTTCACTCTGTCACCTAGACTGGTACAGTGCCACAATCCTGGTTCACTGCAACCTCGATCTCTTGAACTCAAGTGATCCTCCCTCTTAACCTCGCAAGTAGCTGGGGCTACAGGTGCACACTGCCAAGCCTGGCTAATTTTTTTTTTAATTTTTTGTAAAGATGGAGGTTTTATTATGTTGCCTAGGTTGGTCTCGAACTCCTGGGCTCAAGTGATCTTCCTGCTTTGGCCTCCCAAAGCGCTGGGATTACAGGCATGAACCACCAAACCCAACCTGTGTGGACATTATTTTTATAGAACATTTAATAAAAGAAGAAACAGGATCAGAAAGATAACGTCACTTGTCTCAAGATCACACAACTAGTTAGCAGTAGGAGGACTTTCTAATAACACTCAGAAGAAGGGGAAAGTGGTAGACTTTTCCTCACTTTGATCACAGTTGATTCCCTTTTCTAATTTGTTTATAGGTTACAGGTGGAAGTGACAGAAAAAATGAGGAGACAAATAATTCTGAGGTAAGGAAGTAGCTGTATACTGGGTTGACAAAACCTGGAATAGGAGGTGTTCTTGTTTCTTGTTTTCTAGTGACCAATCATCTATCTAAAAGTTTCACTGGACTCCTGCCTAGATTTTTTTTTAAATGGTAAAATAAACTTCACATAAAAATAATTGCTACATCATTACAAATACCAAGGATAGATTTTTTTTAAAGTCCATATACACAAAGAAACAGTGGCAGCTAAGGGAGATAGAATCACGTTTTGTAGATGACTAGACTGCGGTAATAATTCCTATAAATTTTTGAGCACATGCACCTGGTATTTGTGAATATATTTATTTATAAATAATAAATGCACTGCTATACAAATAAATGCAACTCAAGAACATGTTAAATGCATAAATAATATTTTAATAATTATTTTGACCTGATAATAATCTTTCATGGAATAATGTCATCAATCACACTTCTTTATTTCTGAAATTTTTCACTGGGTTTTAATAGCATCTTAGCTGGAAAAGATAGCTCACAAAGAGTAACATACACAATAAACACGCAGGGAGAGGTTCTTCACTAATGATACCAGATGCAAGTCTATATATTTCTTTTTCATTCTGCTGATTTAGGGGGAGAGCAGACTTCTTGTCACATTAGATTTACTTTTCATTGTTTTTAAACCCAGAGTGTGGGTGGTGAACAGCTTCTACTGGCTCTAGACGTGTAGAGTCTACCATTTTCTAGTTTACTGGTGTTACATTTGGCATCACTTTCAATTCAGAATTCACTTCTCAGCCAGTACCTCTTTAAGTCACTTGTCAATCTGTGGGGCTTGCATCAGCTAAAACTAGGTCACGTAATGTTCCTTCATCAAGCTCATAGATGATCCTCTATCATAAAATAAAACTCCTCTAACCCTACAGCCACCTCCAACTCCCACCCCATCTCTCTGTGCCCCTGTACGTCTAAACTCTGAAACCTTTGCTATGCTCAATTTCTCTCTTTCCATCCTTTCTTGAGTCCAATGAGCTTGGATTTCCACCATTTCACCAACATTACACTTGCCAAGGTCACTACGGAGAAGCATGTGACACAGCTGCTGGCTACTCCGTCCTTCTCTTTGCTTCTGTGCCACCATTTGACATTTACTTGCCTTTGATTTTACCGACCACGTATTCTCTGTCTCCTTTAGTTCTTCATCATCTGCTCAACCTCTAAATGTTAGAGATGTTGGAGGGTTTGCACCCTCCAGTGGCATTATGATTCATTCAGAGAATAAGCTAAGTGCGTTATGGTAGCCAGCAAGTTCCCACAAGATCCATCACCCTCCCTCCAATTCTCTGACTCATCTCCTCCTGTTCTCCCTGTTATTTATTCCCTTCCGGCCACACTGGCCCTCTTGACAAGAGTGCCTGAAAAAGTTATGACACCGGTCCAAGTTTTTATCCAAAGTTTTTATCCAAAGATAAAGGAGAAATGAGACCACAGGTCCATCTAAAAGTATAAAAGTGAAAGAGAATCAAGTTGCTTTCTACTTGTACCCAACAAGAGTATTGCTCTTTCAACATAAAGGTGATACAAGGCCGGTTGTGGTGGCTTACACCTGTAATCCCAGCACTTTGGGAGGCTGAGGTGGGAGGACTTCTTGAGCCCAAGAGCTCAAGACCAGCCTGAACTACATAGTGAGACCTCTTCTCTATCAAAAAATAAAAAATAAATTAGCTGGACGTGATGGTACACATCTGTAGTCCCAGCTACTCAAGAGGCTGAGGTGGAAGGATCACCCGAGCCCACTAGGATGAGGCTCCCATGAGCCGTGATCATGCTACTGCACTCCAGCCTGGGTGACAGAGTGAGACGATGATTCAATAAATAAATATGCAAACAAATAAAGGTGATACACAACAGATCTCTACTGTCAGAGCGCTAACAAGCTGGTCAGTGGAAGATACAAGAGAGAAATCATGACAAAAATTCCAACTCTAATATGTGGTAAAAAGAGATCTGTGGAACCATAAAAGTGTGTAACTGGCAGATTTCATTCTAGATCACTGTGTCAAAAGGCAGTTTACAGAACGACCAATTTGTCCAATGTTCTTGTTTCTATGACTATTTATAATGTTTATTGAAAAGCATATTGGAGAGGATGACTTTTGCATTTGCAGTTCTTGCATGGGTTTAATGAGCTTGTCTTTGTCAGTCTGCATAACAGTGTTTAGACTGTGCGATTCGTCTCTGTCATTTTCTCGTTGCTGTTTGTTACCGCAGGTTTCTGTGGAAGGAGAGGGGTGCTCACTGCTGGGGGCAGAGGAGACTAGAGGACAGGAGGCCCATCCTCCAGAAGAAGCCACTAGGGGATAGGGAGAGAGCGGTGGCTCTCCACATACAGACTTTGGCCTAACTGTCCTGTTCCCAGCACTCATGTTATTGCCTCTGGATTCCTGCAGATCGAATTGGCCTCTGACCTGTCTCATCCAATCTCCAGAAAGATCTTCCTAAAATGCAAATCTGCTTCAAGTCCCTCAGAGGCTCCCTCATTTCCTGCCACCCGCTCACTCTATTCTCCAGCCTCAGATGTCTTTCGTACAGTCCTGCCTGGAGTCCCTACCCACGACTGCCTTTGTCAGCTGAGTCTCCCCATCAGAATTCAGTCCAGATATTGGCTCCTCCTGGAAATGTTCCCTTGGCTCCTAGTCATGCTCAGAGATGTCCTATGGACATCCCCGGCCTGTGTCTGTCAGGGAAATTGTCACTACTCTTGCTTGTCTCTCTTCAGGTTGGTGTGCTCCTCAGGGCAGGGAACTTGTTTCTCTTGCCTCTTTATTCCTCGCCTCCTTTTATTATTCCATGTCATATTCATTTTAGCAGGATTTTGCATGTCTAAGAGTTTAACAAAAGGTTTTGTACTTAATAATAGAATTAATACGTTTCATGCATCAATTCATTCCGTGAAACTATATGCAGCACCAAGTTTGTTACTCCTTATTTAACACGATTGCTGAGATTCACTGATTTCTCCAAAGGCTGAATTTTAGGTTAGCCTTGGGATAATAATGGCTCCCAAGAATTTCATGCCTGGTACCTGACAACCATTCCACGCATATGACTTCTAATCGCGCAAAATTGGAGATATTATCTCCGTTTTACAGATGAGAAAATTCACGTTTCAGCAGAGTCACTAGCCCCAGGCCATATCATTGTAAGTGCCCAAACTAAGACTAAAAGCCAGGTTTGTCTGATTCTGAAAGCCACCAGACCACACCACCCTTGCCTGGACTGCTGGCTGGGTCTGACTCATCTTCAAGCAAGAGATTTGAGTTTGTTGCTAATGTTTCTTTTGCGTTTCACAGCTCACTTCAACATCAGGGATACCTCAAGAGGATCTGTTGGAGAAAAAGTGCTTAAAGGAAAAATACACACGCCTCTCCTGCACTAAAGTCTTCTGCCAGCCATGGCAGAGATGCGTGGATGGGACCTGTGTATGTAAACTCCCGTATCAGTGCCCAAAGAATGGAACAGTGGTGTGTGCGACTACCAGGAAAAGCTACCCAACATACTGTCAACAAAAGAGTCTGGAATGTCTTCGCCCAGAGACAAAGTTTTTAAATAATGGACCGTGTACAGCCGAAGGTGAGAAAAACCTAGTTCTCATGTGACACAAGAGGGTAACTATATGGCATACTAGGAAAAGCCGAGTTTTCTCTGATGCAAAGGGGCAACTGTATGCCCTGCTTTCTATTAGGAAGTGCTTCCCTGGGAAATGTTATGATGACAACCCCAAAATTCTTCTCTAGATCCTTGAGAGTAATTGGGGTGATCATTAAAGCAACCAGGGGTCTCTAGAGTCCAGCCAGCCTTTGCGTGCAGGGCACAGGACGCTGAGACCAGGCCTTCCCCTCAGTGCCCTGCCATGCTTTGCTGCCCAGCCCTTAAGAATTGTCTTCACCCTCACTTCTACTTGGTTTAAAGAATGATTCTCAGGGCCACTGAGTTAGTTCAGAACCCAGAGGAAAAGTTTTTACCCGAGATTGTTACTGACATGTATGCTAATTAGGCCTTGGGCCCCTGCTTTGGGCCACCAGCCTCAATAAGTTCTTCCAACATCCGTCTCCTCAATCCCCATCCCTCTCCCCCACCCTGATTCCTTATTATCTAACAGGCACTTGAGCCACTGCCCACCTGGGACATACTCCAACCTAGCAAACCTCACCAGTCAGACCAGAGAGCCTGTCTATACTTCCTCCAGGTGCCTAATGTAATGAGGAGTCTAGGGCCTTTTTTTTTTTTTTTT
>CAUYQG010069510.1:0-44982 GCA_963574415.1 Tarsius wallacei
GAGAGACAGCTCACAGAATGGGAAAAATATTTGCCAACTGCATATCTGACAAAGTCTAACATCCAGGATCTACAAGGAGCTCAAAGGTACCTAAAGGGAAATAAACAAAGAGACCCATTAAAAAGTGGGCAAAAGACATGAATAGACACTTCTCAAAAGAAGACATATGAGCAGCCAACAGACACATGGAAAAGTGCTCAGCCTCATTAACCATCAGAGAAATGCAAATCAAAACCACGTTGAGATACCACTTAACTCCAGTAAGAATGGCCATGGTTAATAAAACAAAAAACAGCAGATGCTGGTGAGGATGCAGATAAAAGGAAATTCTTCTAAACTGTTGGTGGGAATGCAAACTAGTTCAACCTCTTTGGAAAACAGTGTGACAATTACTAAAATAACTAGAAGTTAACCTTCCATATGACCCAGCAATCACTCTTCTGTGAATCTACCTGGAGGAACTTAAATCACTCTACAAAAAAGATACCTGCACACATGTATGTTTATTGCAGCACTATTCACAATAGCAAAAACATGGAACCAACTGTACTGCCCATCAAAACTGGACTGAGTTTTAAAAATGTGGTACATATGCATGATGGAATATTATGTGGCCATAAAGAAGGACAAAATTATGGGTTTCACAGCAACTTGGATGGATTTAGAGTCTATAATACTCAGTGATTTATCACAGAAACAAAGAATGAGTACCACATGTTCTCGCTCATAAGTAGATCCTGAACATTTACCATAATATAATAAGAAAGGGATCGGCAGTAGTGGGTCACTGCCAGGGGTGGAGGGGGAGGGGGAACATAACATCAATAAGGGTATCTGATCTTAAACCAGATGAAGTGGGGATGAAAGGGAAGCCTAAACTTTATCTGTACAATAGTCACTTATATACCTAATCCTGAACTGTACCTCACACCTTTAAAATAAAAAACCTTTAAGAAAGGTTAAAAAAATGTCTGTAAGTGCTGTTTCAGGCACTAGACAATTCTAGAGGAAGCCATTTATATCATACTCATGTAAATATTATTGCTATCATACTAGACATATTATTTGAAATCTACTTGATTCCTGTAATATTGCATTTTTGATGTAGTTTATTCTTAATTTCTGTGTAGTATTTCATTGTATGAACAGGGCATATTTAATTTACCTATTCCCTAAGTGGTGAACTTCTAAGCTATTTCTGGTTCTTTAATATTATAAACAATGCTGCAAAGGATATACTTATATGTAAGTCCTGTACAAGGTTCTCTGTAAAAATTTATTTAGGGATATGTTGGCAGAAATGAAACTGCTGGACCGTGGGATATGTTCCTTTAAAATTTTATTGGACTTTTCCAAAATGCTTCCCATCTCACAACAGGTTGAATCACTTTAGAAGCCCACAGCCATATAAAACACAGTCAATTTTCATACTGTATATCCATATTGTAGATTAATTTCCATACTGTATATTCCAATCAACTTCCATAAAATATGTACTAGGGCCAAATGTTAATTTTTGCTAATGTAAAAATGAAAATTATTATCTTGTTATTGTTTTAATGTACATTCTTTAATGATAAGGAGGTAAGGCATATTTTCAAGTGTTTTTTATTCCTCATTTTTGGGATGGACATACCTGTTCTTGTCCTTTATCCTTGGTCCTTTACACTTCAATTTCTATTTAGATTAAGGCAATTTCCTGGTTACATAGTGGACTTTAATTCATAGAGTTAGGGAAATATGTTCTATTGATCTTTGGAGAAATGGTCTTTTTCTGTTTCCCTGGGCTATTTTCTGCATCCTGAATAGAATAGGAAATGAGGTGCAGAATGGTTTAATATGGTGGACTTGAGTTTGAGTCCTGGCTCTTCCACTTAATCATAATGTAACCTTGAATAATTTACTCAACTTTCCTGAAATTTGTATAATAATCAGTACCTCATAAAACTCCAAGTATTAACATGAGAAAATAAGTATAAAACACTAAGTATAGTGACTGTCATATAGAAGATGCTTGATAAATATCAATTTCCCTTTTCCTTACGCTTTATCTCAAACTACACATAGAAATAAATATTGCTTTGGTCTGATGAGATGTCTAGTTAACCTCCCTCATTGAATGTTACATTAAAGTCCCACCAACCACGTATTTGGAACGCATCCTAATACATTTAATCTACCACCAAGTGCACTTTTTTGTACATGTGAAAACTTGTATTAATTCTTGAGTTTGAACTGAGAAACCTAAACAACCAATCAAAATAGACATTGCAGTTGCAGTGGGTTATAACGTTTCTTAGTATTCCCTTTAAACAATAGATGGAGACATTCTTTTTACATTACAATCTTAGTCATACACGAATGGGGACAGAAAAGGGGTGGGGCAGTGTCCATGGTTAGCTTGCAGGAGAGATTGGAAGAAAAGTAAAGCTAGTGCATCCTGAAATATTTGTACTTCCTTTAAATTTTGCTGAATTGTCTTTTTCTTGAGAATTAGGGGCACATTTTTAGATCTTGCACTGGTTTTCAGTCTAGTGTCCTTACCTCCCACTTTTTAAACAGAAGTCCAAAAGCTCAAAGGATATTAGATATTAATGCTGAGCTTTGCCTTGAGAATCTAAATGTGCAAACACATGTGGACAGTAGGGGTCACAGTTGTCTTACTATAACATCAGAAAACTGATGTATATGTACTTTTTGGTTTGTTTTGCCTTTGTATTTAGATTTATAGGATAATAACCATAAATGCGGAGTTTGGCTTGAAAGTGCACACTTTGGTCATACTAACAGGTTTAAACCTTGTCTTTCTCCCTTCTGCATATTTGCATAATTGGCTTCAGCGTTCCTTTTTCAGAGACAAAAATTTTTCACTTGTAGACAGCTATGTTCTGAATGATGGTGTTCTTTTAATCACTGTCAAACTGGTAAAGAATTCTCATTAGGTAGTTTTTAATTTTCTAATCAAAGTTCCTGAAACTATTTTTGAATAAATGAGTTTTACATTTTACAGTGTGGCAAAAATTATTTCTCTCTTCTGTTTTGCGGAAGTGATGAGGTTTCTAAATTTTCCATTTTGCGTTAATTCTAATTGCTAAGAAATTATTGCAGTAACCTGCTGTTTGCCAATGATTGGAGTATATATTTTTATCTAAGTCTCTACATCATTTACTGTAATACATCATGACAACTCATACAGCAATGGAAATTTAATACAATATTTGATATGACAAGCTATGTACTTCATAATATTTGTCGGAGTTCAATGTACTGGGTAAACACAAAGGGACATACTGTTTACTGATGCAGATATGCAGTAATTGTAACTCATCTTGGTAGTAAGATTGAAAACTGGTACAACTCTTTGAAAGACCTGTTTTAGGGTGCGCTCTGTGGCTCAGCTTGTAATCCCAGCACTGTGGGAGACCGAAGCAAGTGGATTGACTGAGCCTGCAGGTTCGAGATCCATCCAGGCAACTTGGCGAGACCTGTCTCTACAATAAATCAAGAATTAGTTGGGCATGGTAGTACATGCCTCTAGTTCCCACTACTTGGAAGGCTGAGGCTGAAGGATCGCCAGAGCCCAGCAGTTCAAGGCTGCGGTGGCCATGAGCGTGCCACAGCACTCCAGTCTGGGTAACAGAGTGAGACTCAAAAAAAAAAAAAAAAAAGGAAGAAAGAAAGAATGACCTGTTTTGGCAATACCTACAAAAGACGATCATACTCATGCATAGCCACTCTACTCCTAAAAATACACTCCCAAGCATGCTAATGGCACTATTTGTATTAGTTCCAAATCAGAAAATATCTCAAAATCCATTAATAGGACAATTGGTTAACAAATTGTGATGTGGCTATACCATGGACAACTGCTGGCAATGATTTGGATAACTTACAAATATAATGTTGAGTGAAAGAAGACAGACACAAAAAATAATGTGCTGTATAATTCTGCTTGGGAAAACCTCAACACCAGGTAAAACTATTTTGTAATTGTAGAAGTCATTAACGGTGTGCCCTTTAGGGGAGTTATTGACTGGGCAGGAGTATATTTGTTGGTGAAATGTTGTATATTGATCTGTGTGCTGGTTATGCAGGTAGGTTCAGTTTAAATTGAACAAGCTATGCCGTTGTAAAATGACTCATTTTTATGGGCATATTATACTTTAGTATAAAGTTAAAAACAAAGAGGATAATGATCAGTTTGCTTTATCAACAGAGATGGTTGGACAGTCTCAGTGCTTGACAATATCTTTATATTCTTCCATGATTCAGCATGTGATCCTTAATTTTCATGTTCATAATTGTATCTTTGCCAGGACACTTTCTGTTACCTGGACTGAGAAAAACGTATTCATTTTAACTCATGGAAAACTGATAAGTTAAGGAAGATGCATTGATTTACATTAAGTAACATTATTTGCTATCAGCTGGAATGTTTATATCCCTTGTTCAGGTAAACCTTTCTATTATTGTTCAACTAATAATTGGAAGGCGGTTTAGTCAGTGTAGAATGAATGCAGAGGCAGGTGAGTAATAATGAACTGTATTTCTTTAGAATATGATCATACTCAATGATTTGTTTGTTTACATAACAGAATTTTTGCTTCTAATGCCTGGGTTAGTGTCTCCCACATGTAGTCTCTCATCATCTTCTACTCATTCATTTTTAAAGCCAAGTGGCCTTAGGGATCAGAGAACAACAGAATGAGGGACTGATTATAAACCTGTGTACTAAAGTGTTGGTATTTTCTAAATATGCCTCAGAAGAGTCTCTTAACAGCAGTCCAGATCTGTAAACACATATCCATGCAATTGAGCAATACCCAAAAGAAGAATGGGACTTGTCTTTGTAGAACTAACTACATGTAGTCCTGGAGTCCAAGTCAGCAGGGGGTGACAGTGTTACATTCAAGCATGCTGACCTTACTGCAGTTTTACAAGATGAAACCAGAGCAACTAGTTAAAATGATGTTGAGGATAAAGTTAGAAATGTAGCAAGGTCAGAGCTCATAGTTAAAGAGCAGACATAAAAGGTAGGATAGATAAAATATTTGCCTTTTAGAGGGCTTTGAGTATAGCACACTTAACATTTTCATTGATGTTCATGATGATGCATGACAATGAGAAAAGGAAATTAATTTCAAACATTTAGATGCTTGAATACAAAACCATGTTATAAAAGTGGAGAAAAAGACTATTTTACTAATTTCCTGTTGACCTAGTTAGTTGGATTTGTGACGATGATTAGATATAATTTTGATAAGTTTGAGTGATAAAATAGTATATACGAAAATAATTCTGGCATTGCATGAACACAGTGTATCATGAAGAAATTTCCAGAGGTTGATTGTAAATGTTTTTATGCTTTCATTAATACTACGTTTCTGGTTACAGATTTTTTATTTAATTAAGTTTCACTCATTCATTTATTCACTGACTACTTTATTCTAAATGATAACCAGGTATTCTTAGGGGTGGGGGAAACACATAAATGACCAAGAAATAATCCATGTGCCTTAGGCATTTATGACTTAGAAAGTAATATAGAACAAATTACCAAATTAATATAGCTTAAGTCTAAATGAAATTCACGCCAGAAGAGGTGTATTAGAAGAGAAAGGTCAATTAATTCTTGTTATCAGGATTGTCTGCAGAGAGGAGGTATTGTTTTCACTGTGTCTTGAAGGATAAGCAATACTGCACAAGCAGGAAATCATGCCATGGGTGTTCTTGGCTAAGAGAACAGCAATAACAAGGACACAGAAGTGTTTCTGACATGCTCAGGACACTGGAGATAGTCTGATATTTGTGATGTCTAGTGTGAGATGAACTGTAGTGAGATGGAAGAGAAGTTAATTAGGAAATAGACTAATCTTGTAAAGAGAGAAGCAATAATCATTTATCTGACATTATCAACCTGAGTTTAATACTGATTCTATCAAAATAACAACACAATGTGTTTCATAGCACATTTGATGTGGAGGGAATCTCAAAGCTTATCCAGTTTAATCTCTCTGTTTTTTTTCTCTCTCTCTTCCCTCCCTTTCCCCCTCCCACCCTCCCTCCCTTCCTTCTTCCTTCTGGAGAATCATAGAGAGTGTATTTTTAATCAAGACCATACAACCAGGAGGTGGTTGGGTATGAAATGTCCCAGGTAGCTCTTTTACCACAAGAGGTACAAGAGAGGTTGCTGGGTTGTGAGGTAGAGTAGAAATCCAAGGCAGAGATATTTTCCATTGCTGTTGGTAAAGAAGGCAGAAATTTCCTAGTTTTGTAGGTAGATGGTGACATAAATTTGATGCTGGTGACTCCTAAGGTACCTGTTGGAAGGTGTGCTTTCTGGTCCCCTAACTGAACCATTTATAGCAACTATATATAGTCAGGTTTGTGTCGTGTGTTCTAACTACAACCAGATAGTTGGATTTGTGTCATGTGATCCCTTTCCTTAGGAGAGATACTTGATCAGGCATTACATCTGTTTCCAGTTGAACCAATAACATTATTTCTTGGGAATTTGAAACTGGGATATTGAAAGACTGAGATAAAAAATCATATCAGGTAAGGGCTAGTGCTGAAATCCTGACAAGTTAAAGCCAGGTGTAAGAAGAGACAGGAAAAAAAAAGAATAAGGACTGTAGAAAGAAGGAGAAAAAAGAGAAGGGAGAATAGCAGAAAGAAGCAGTGACAAAGAGGGATGTAGATGGAGCCTCAATGGTATCTATTTCCAACTAGTTCTTATCTTGCCCAGTGATACCTAATTCTGCCTTTTTGTGCATTATAAGGAAGATCTGACATCTTAGAGATGGCTTGCATGAGCTTCTGCAAGTAAAGTAGCTTTGACTAGAAAAATCATGGTACTATATGACTCCAAATTTTAAATAATTTTTGCATTTTTCTTTGAGTCATGTTTTCTCTACTTTACTTCTACTTTTGAACAAAACAAAACAATCTAACCCCCCCAAAACAAAAACCCTACCTTATCTACTTTGTTACTTGAAATAAAATGCACCTTTTTCTCTCCACATTTAGACCTGCTGAGTGAGAATTACCTCACTAAATTACCACAAAACAATGGAAACTGTTTGAAGCATCTCTCATGTGCCAGACCAATATATATGGATAGAAAGTCTTGAATTGCCTCAGGAACTGAACACTGTGTCAACAACCTACTTCTTTCCACCTGTCGCAAAATCACCTTTCAGTTGAACAACCAACTTAAACATCTGAAGAACATGAGTTATTAATGGTTTTCTTTCCCCTCTTTATTACCTCATTTCCATTAAAGGAGGCACTAGATCTTGACAGAGATGCTGAGATGAGCACTCTCTGTAGAAGAAAAAGTAGGTGTGGACACTATGCTGGGGTAGGTGTCACTGGAACAACTTTCTTACTGATCAAGGCTCTCTCAGGCTAATGGACCATTGTCAATCTTTTGAACTGAGAAGTAAATGTTATGTATTTAACTATTTTGAGACTAAACAAAATATAAGGAGTATATTTCAATAAAAAATACACCTCTTTTTTATACACATTGATGTATAAATATTTCTATTTATACATTGTTTATGATCATTTATTTATTAATTATAAACATGAATTTATAAAACATATCACAATCACCCAAACTCATTTTGCCTAGGAAATACCATACATTCTATTTTGTTAGGAATTGACTTGTCTGCTGCCTTTTAAAAGGAATTCTTAAAAAAAAACTGTGGCGTATATATAAATGAACAAATGAACAAGTAAGAAAAAGGTTGAATTGGCAAGAATGTTCAAGACTTTCAGTGGCTGGAATCTTACTGCAGATTCCTGAATTTGAAAAGACCAAGAAACAATTTGATCTGGTCATTAGGTTCTTGGAGGAAGGATCCTTCTAGGGGATATTTGTGCTGGAGCAAAGTGAAATCAGTTCACTGACTCTGCCACGTTTTAGTCAAGGATATCATGAGTTAATACTCAAATCCCATTTGTTGCTGAAAGGAAAGAATCACATTCAAGCCTCATTATCCTCATTAAACTATAGTCAGTACCTACAGATCAAGGACTACCTGCAGATAGCTTTAATCAGGCAAAATAAAAGCAGCTATCTGAGTCTCAGAGCTCAGCAGGTCTGTTCACAGTGTTCTTCCTGGATCTGTGGATGCTTACCTCTGAGCACTGAATTGACCACTCTTGCTTTAGCAATAAGTTCCCAATTTCGGACCTGGACGTTTTTGTCTACACAATCCTATGGGACTCTTAACTTTCTTCTTAAATTAAAACCTAGCCTTTCCTATTTAGCTGTCTGGCATCCTGTGTTGTGTTTGAGGAACCAGGAAACAGGATTTAGTCTTCAAATGTTGATTTCCACACTGAATATCACTCTCTAGAATGTTACTTAATGTTATGGGACTCATTCTCTCCATCTGTAAAGTCAGGAAAAGCGAAAACAATATAGTGCACAATTGTTTTAAAAATAGATAAAATGTATAGTGGATAAAATGTATATAAAGTTCCTGAAAGGTCTAGACATATGGGAAGGTTCTCATAAAAGAGTAGCAAAAGAGTTACTCATAGAGAAAGTTAGCTCTGGAGTCTCAGAGTATCTATTATTACTATGCCATAATTAAAAACACATGGTCTGAGTTTTGCATTTGTTATTGAACAAGTACAGCAGTGTTGAAAGTATGTGTGCAAAGTACATTTCCTGCTTTAGGCCCTGATTTGAATAATTACTGTAAGTTTTATGAAATACCAAGACTAATCTTGTAAAATAAGCTTGCTAATATGAGACTTAAAAAATACTGGCTCAGCATTTGAAATCATTCTTTTTTTCCTCCTAAAATAATAGCTATAAATACACAGTGGAAGTGAAAAATGATATTAAGGGGGAACATTGAAGCCCTGAGGTCTCTGTTCTTTCATAAAAGAAGCATCTGTTTTTTATGCCCCCAGAATTATATCTTCCAGTTGCTGAATACTGAAAAGATGTATTTTATTTGAGAAAATGTAAAATTAGGATTATAAATCTATTAGGACAAGGGAAATGTATGTTTTTTTTTAAAATCATGAAATGCTAAGAAAATACATTTGGATTAATTTAAAGCCACTTAATGCTCACAAGACTTTGGCTGGAGTATAATTTAGGTGTTTTTACCCATGTGGCAGCAACTCTTGCTGGGCCTGCCTTAGGTTCAGAGTTGTGACTACTAGTAAAGAAATGTAAGAGCAGAGATGTGCAGCTGAGATAGGTTCTCAGAATTTATGGTCTAAAAAGAAGCCTTTGACTAATAGAAAAGAAATGGTCATTTCATTCATCTATCATTTTCTTTCCTTTGGAGAATTAGAACCCTAATTGTGGACATCATGGTGTCCAGGAAAGAACAGGCTCCCCACTTAGGGGAGTCTGGATGACAATGATCTGGGCTCATTTCTGCTACTAGTCACTGCACATCTATGGATCCTGATGTTTTATGTAAGTGATCTTTAAATTTGAATTGCTGAAAGAATAGAGTCTATACTAATTGAATTGTATTGTCAGAACCTTGAGAGTACATTTAGATTTGAGTCCTAGATCCATTACTGGTATGGGTTGAATTGTGCCCCCACCCAGATTCAGTCATATGTTAAAGTCCTAATCCCTGATAACCCAGAATGAACTGGAGATAGGGTCTTTACAGAGGGACTTAATTTAAAATGAGGTGATTAGAATGGGATTTAATCCAACATGACTGGTGTCTTTATAAAAACAAGGAAATTTGGAGACACACCTGCATTCAGGGAGAACATGAGGATGGCCATTTACAGGCCCCCAAAAGAGGTCTAGAACATATCCTTCCCTCACAGTTCTCAGAAGGATCCTGTCTTGCCAACACTGAGTTTGGACTTCTAGCCTCCAGAATTTTAAGACAATAAATTTCTGTTTAATTCATTCAGTTTGCAGTACTAACTTATGACAGCCTTAGGAACAAATACAAATATTTATTAGCTGTGTGACTTAGACAAATTATATTATCCCTTGGTATTCATGGGGGACTGGTTCCAGGACCCCCGCAGATATCAAAATCTGAAGATACGCATGTCCCTAATATAAAATGGTGTAGTATTTGCATATAGCCTACACACATCCTCCAATAGATTTTAAATCAGCCTTTGATGACTTATAATACCTCATACAAGGCCTACACATCACTTCATTCATGTGGATTCAATGTTGTACTGTGTGTGCAGAAAATTCAAATTTTGCTTTTTGAAAATTTGTGGAATTTTTTTTTCTGAATATCTGTGATTAGCTGTTTGCTGAATCCAAGGATGTAGAACTCACAGATATGGAGTTCTGACAGTAGTTAAATTCTTTTAAACCTCCATTCTTCCCATTGTAAAATGGAATTGAAAAAAGGAAAGTTTAAATGAAAGAGTTCGGAAGTGAGTTTTTAGGTTCATATTTCAGTTCTACCACTTTTATCCTTGAACAAGTGTCTTAACCTCACTGTGCCTCAGCATTTTTATTTGTAAAATAAAAACAAAGTACTTCTACCTCTGATATGAAGATTGAATGTGTTAATGTGTATAAAGTATTTAGAACTGTATCTGGTACTTGGTAAGTGCTCAGTAAATGTTAACTCTTAGTAACCATTTGGAAGACAAACTGGACAGTGTATATAAAACATACAGCACAGTGCCTGCTACCCAGTAAATGCTCAGTAAATGCTTATTATTATATTAGTTTATTTCCACTAATCAGCTGAAATGGTTATAATAATATGAAAAAAATACAATGGTCTCATTTAAAGAATACATTTTTGAACAATTAAAATTACAAAAGACAGTTATTGAAATAAAATTCCACACTAAGCTTTATATATATATGTGTGTGTGTGTGTGTGTGTGTGTGTGTGTGTGTGTATACCTGTCATGTTGCCTATAATATCTCTAAAAGCTGTCATTGTTTTCTCATATTAAACAATAAAAATCTATATTCATTTTAAAAAATCTTATTCATGTAAGTTTTGTTTTTATGTGTTTCTTTAAATAAATGTGCCATAGCTTTTGCATTTTTGTTTAGTAGTATTGAAATAGTTTTCTCTAACTAATAAACTACTTGGAAAGAAAATCTTCAATATTATACTATACAAGAGGATGATGGTTTACCTTGCCTTTACTATTTTCACATTTTTCTTCGATTTTACCCTTTCTCCTTTCTTTCTTGCCTTCCCCAAATAGCATTAAAATTGGAAATATCCTCACCTTCTCTTACTGCTATACCTGATGAAATTAAGATATAAAGACTTTCATCATTCATTAAAGTGATGATATCTGTAGTTAAGACAAAATAATTCTTGGTAAATGACTTCAGCTATCAAAAAGGAGAAGCAACTCTTGAACAGAATGAAAAAAGAAAAAAATAAGATAGTTTTATGGACTAAAAGCATTTTTCCTTTTTTATTCTCAATTCATATTTCAGTTAATAAATCAAAACTTTTCTTTGAAAAGAAACTTTTTATAATTCGGTCCTTTATGATTCAAAGTTACATGAAATGGATTGTGAAGTAGTCTACTGGCCATCAGGTGGATCATAGGTGCAGTTGTTGAACACAAGGAGGAATAGCAAACACTCCTAGATGCCATAGTGAATATATTACCCTTGTTGTATATAGTAAGAAGCTGTTTTCATAGTGGAGAGGAGATTATGGTTTGTTTGATTGTTTATTGCAAAACAATAACAACAACAACAACATGTATTAGTCAGGGTCCAAGCTGGGACACAGATGACTTACTCAAGGTGATATCTAAAGAGTTTAATTGAGGGATTGTTCATGGAAATGTGTGCAGGAAGAAGGAAACCAACAAGAAAGAGTGAGGCACCCAAGGTTAGTAAGGGAAAAAGATGTTGCTATTTCTAGACAGAAAATATCTGGGGGAGTGGCAGTTACCAAACCGGCAGTAAATATAGCTCTGACAGGAGTTAGGACTGTTGATAAGAGCAAAGAACCACTTCCAAACAGCATTCTAGCAGTGAGGGATTAGATGGAATAAATTCCTTGGGCAATTTATGTTTCTACCTTCTGATCTCCTGCCAGATCTTTCCAGCGATTGAATACTAGAAGATAGAAAAAAGAGGAATCTAGTGACACAGTCCTTGGAGGTCAGCCTTCTGGGGCACAAAACGAGGCACAGAAAGGCTGAAAATATAATTGGGAGGGCAAAATAAAAATCTGTATGCAAAGATTTTGTTGTTCAAAGTTAAAACTGCATTTTAAATATGTGACCTGGTAACATATTGATGGGAATAGCAATTATGATTTCTCAAACACAAATGTGGCATTGAATTTATTCTTTTGTATTTTAATAATCTTGATCCACAAAAGTAACCTTTGGTATCTTCTGTTCAAATGCTGTTTTCTTTGTTGACTTTAAGTACAAATGAAATATTTGTTATAACTCAGTGCTTTAGTCATTATGCAGTTGAATATACAGGTTCATTAGATCATTCACAATGCATGTAGGAAGTTATTGATATTAGATATAATCATCATCCTTGTATGGAAGTTGGGAGAAACAGAAGAGAAAGATGATAGTTTTTTGAAGGGAGAGACTGATGTGCTGTTGAGTGACAGATTGCACATCAATATTGCATTAATTATTTCTGTTTTCTTAGTCATCACATCAGATTAATCACTTTGGTCTTGGTGACTTGGTATTGAACTGCTGGGAGTACTTCAGAGCTAAACCAACCACTTGGTGAGGGGTTAAGAATATGACTCTGGAGTCTATTGCCAGCTCAATAACTAGCTAGGGGTACGGCTTTGGGCAAGTACCTTACCATTTTAAAGTTTCTCTTACTGATTTATAAAATAGATTTGTTGATGATAACCTTCATTATAAGGTGATTATAAGGATTAGACAAAAATATAAATAAACAATTTTAGCATAATGTTTAAGGTACACAATAATTACATTTTTAGCTTGGGCAGCTGTAACAAAGTACTGCATATTGGATAGCTTGTAAACAATAGAAATTTATTTCTCACAGTTCTGAAGTCTGGAAGTCTGGGGTCAGAAAACCAGTATGATTGGGTTCTAGTGAGGGTTCTCTTCCAGGTTGCAAACTTCTGACTTCTTATATCTTCATCTGGCAGAAAGAGAGATAACTAGCAATATGACCGCTTTTTATAAGGGCATTAATCCAATTCATGATGATTGCACCCTCCTGACCTAATTACTTTTCAAAGATCACATTTCCAAATGCCATAACATTAGACTGAGGGTTTCAATATATGAATTTGGGAGTGACATAACCATTCAGTCCATTGCAAATTATAATCTTGAGAATAAACTTGATTTATCATTTAGACAAAACTGGTGGCAAATATAATTTATTAGTATTAATATTTGGGCTACACTGCTTGGAAGACTGCAATCACTAATGTGAGATTATATACACATTAGAAAACATTACTTAGAGGCAGCATGAAGCATGATAGAAGAAAAAGGAGAGAAAAATAATAGAAACAAAATAAGAAAGCAAAGAGAGCCTCCAAAAATTAAAGATTTGTTACTACTTTCTTATTCTTCAGAAGTTTACACAATTGATCATTCAATGAAAGTATAAAAGTAATGTTTGTTATTATATTATAAATAATTTGACATTTAAAATGAGACAGGTCAGACCTCCTTAAAACAGACCAAGAGATAGGCTCAAGAATCAGAAGAACTATCTCAATATTTCTGCCTTTAGACTTAGAAAACTTGGATCCTAGTACTAGCGTTACAATTATCTGTAATTTTAAATGATCCACTTCTCTGAAATTCAGGGGTTTCTTTAGTATAAAAAGTAATGTGGACGGATGTAATAATTTTCAAAATAATCTTTCAGGAAAATTAGGTTTACAAAAGAGGACTCAAAAAACCCCAGAATTTATTTATAAAACATTGTGTATTTATTCTTATATGTTTAAACATGAGTCACCTTCAAAGGACTCTCTGTTTGATACAGTGCTATTGAGATGTTTTTTCCACTGTTCAAAACAGTTTTGAACTCATCAGTTTTGATGACTTTTAGTGCTCCTACATTTTTAATTTCACCTTTTTCACATTGGCAAAATGTTTCCCTTTGAGGACTTTTTATCCAGGGAAATAACAACAACAACAAAAAAATCACTTGGAGTGAGATCAGGCAAAGGGACGGTGGGGCACGGGAGTTATGCCATTTTTGCTCAAAAACTACTGAATACTTTGTGCAATGTGGGTGGGTATGTTCCCATGTTGGAAGAACCAGTCACCTGTTTGCCACACAACTAGGGATGTTTCTTCTACAAATCGTGATGCAACCTTCTCAAAATTCTAGATAAAAGATTTGGGTGACCATTTGATCTGGAGGAACAAATTCTGAGTATATTACAAGGGGCCCATCCTCCAAAAAGATAATTCTGTATTTTGGAGGGGGGGTTCCCCCAGTCTTAGGCCAAATTTGGTAGTTAGAGCATTTTACATCTCCTTTTCAGAAATTCTCACCGTACATGCAGTCATTACAAATTCTAAGATGTTTTGCAGAAAAAAGTAAAACAAAAAAGAAAAAAAACGGCAGTTTAATTTTTTAAAATCTCACAATTTTAAATGTATTCATTTATTAGATCTTAATTTTTAATAAACATTGATTAATATCCTGTAAAACTACTACAGAAGTCAGTGAAATAATATTTTATTACATAATTTTAATCTTCTTTTATGGAATATAATTATTGAAATCTGTTTTTATGATATGAAAACTAAATATTAATTCTGTTAGAAAGTCTGATTTATTAAATATTCAAATCGCATTTCTGTGAATAAGGATCACAGAAGGACAGAATAACCCTGGGTCATTCATTTTTTCTTGAGTCTGAGACCCAAAGAGAAGTAGAGTTAAGTCTGATTCCCTAGAATCAGCAACTTTTTCTTGTTCTGTACTGCGCTATGTAAACTTCTTAGATTATAGATGATTAAATATATATGCGTTTTTAAATTTAAATTTTAATTATTTTATTTTATTTCAGAGTTGTAGGGTACATGTGAGTATTTGCTACGTAAGTAAATTGCATGCCAGTGAGGTCTGGGCTTCTAGTGAGCCATCTCTCCCCAAGATAGTAGACATGGTACCCAGCAGGAAACTGGTACCCGTAGGTAGTTGTGTGTGTCTTGTTGCCATCCTTTCCTCCCTTTCCCATTAGCAGTTCCCAGCATCATCTGTTCCCATCCTTGTGATCATGTGCCAAATGTTTGGGACCTGTTTATGAGAAGACCTGTTTATGTATTCAGTCTTTGTTTCTGTGACACTTCACTTAGAATGATAGTTTCCAGCTGCATCCATGATGCTGCAAATGACATGATTTTGTTATTCTTTATGGTTGCATAGTATTCCATCATTTTCTTTATCCAGTCTTTATTTTATGAACATCTGGATTGGCTCCATGTTTTTGCTATTTTTAATAGTGCTGCAATGAACATACATGTGCAGGTGTCTTTTTGGTAGAGCGATTTTTGTTCCTCTGGGTATATTTCCAGAAGTGGGATTGCTGGATTGTATGGTAGCTCAATGTTTAGTTCTTTGAGAAAACATTATGCTGCTTCCCACAATAGTTGAATTAGCTTACATTCCCACCAAAAGTGTAGAAGCATTGACTTTTCTCTATAGCCTCGCCAACACCTGTTTAATGATAGCCACCCTGACTGGCGTGAGGTAGTATCTCATTGTAGTTTTGAACTGCATTTCTCTGATAATTAGTAAAGTGGAGCATTTTTCATATGTTTGTTTTTTTTTGTTTGGCTGCTTGGATATCAGTTTTTGAGAAATGTCTGTTCATGGGACTTCATTTTAATGATTTCCATTTTTCTATTCTGGGCTTAGATTGTTCTTGTCTTTCCAGCTCCATTAGGTACTACATTAGACTCTTCAATTGTGATCTTTCTATTTTCTTGGTATGTGCATGCAATGTTATAAACTTCCCTCTCAACACTGCTTTCATGATATCCCAGAGGTTTCAGTATGTTGTGTCTTTGTTTTCATTTATCTGTAGGAATCTCTTTATTTCTGATTTAATTTCTATATTAACCCAAACGTCAATCAGAAGTATATTGTTTACTTTCTATGTACTTGTGTATTTGTGGGTTTTCTGTTGGTGATGTTATTTATTTTTATTGTGGTCTGAGAAGATGCTTTGTATAACTTCAACATTTTGGAATTTGTTCATGCTTGATTTATGTCTAAGTACACAGTCAATCTTGGGGTATATTCTATGAGCTGATTAGAAGAATGTATATTCTCTGGTTGTCAGGTGAAGTGTTCAGCGGATGCTTATTAGGTCCAATTGGGCGAGTGTCGGTTTAAGGTTCCAGATTTCTTTGTTAGTTTTTTTTTGCCTCAATCATCTGTGTAAGGCTGTTAGCAGGATATTAGAGTCTCCAATTATAATTGTATGGTTGTCTATGTCCTTAGTTTAATTAGCAATCTGGGTGCTCCAACATTGGATGTATATATAATCAAGATGGGTATTTCTTACTGGTGAATTGGGACTTTTATCAATATATACTGTCCTTCAGCATCTTTTGAAACTTTTATTGGTTTAAAGTCTGTTATGTGTGATTTAAGCATACCTGCTTTTGCTCCTTTTTTGTTTTCCATTTGCCTGAACAATTTTTCTCCATCCCATTACCTTGAGTCTGTGGGTGTTCTTTGTAGTGAAATTGGTTTCTTGAAGGCAGCAGAAGGATGGCTCTTGTTTATTTATTCAATTAGCCACCCTATGCCTTTTGAGTGGTGTGCTCAGTTTGCTCATTTTTAAGTTAATTATTGATATGTGGAGGATTGTTTCTGTCATTCTGCTGCTTTGCTTTTTTAGGTTTTGTAGTTGATTTGTGTGGTCTGTAAACTCTGTGCTTGCCTGTACTTTTGTAACAGGTGGAACCATTCTTTCATTTCTGTGCTTAGAGCTTTCTTAAGCATCTCCTGAAGGGATGCTCTGGAGGTGGCATATTTGCTAAGGGATTGAATGCTTGAGAAGGATCTTAATTCTTCTTCATTAATGAAACTTACCTTGGCAAGACAGGAAATTCTTGGCTGAAATTGCTGTTCTCGGAAAATGTTAAGCATGGGATCCCAGTTCTTCTGGTTTGTAGGGTCTCTACTGAGAAGTTTGGGGCAATTCTAATGGGTCTCCCTTGGTATGTAGTCTGTTCCTTCTCTGTAGTTGCCTTTAGGATTTTTTCTTTCATGCTCACCTTTTGGAGATGGATGATTATGCACCTTGGGGATGATATCCTCATATTATACCCCACAAGAATTCTCTGAATCTCTTGTGTCTGCATGGCCACCTCTCTAACGAGATAGAGGAAAGTTTCTTGATGATATCTTGGGAAGCTTGTTCTAGGGTGCTCTTAGTTTCCCCTTCTCTTTCAGGAATGCTGATCAATGGTAGATTTGGTTGCTTTACATAATCTAAATCCCTCCTATGCTTTGCTTATTATTTCTAAGCCTTTTCTCCTTGTTTTTGTTGGACTGGATTAGTTCTGTAGTTTGATCCTCAAGCTCTGAGATTTTTTTGTCAACCTTGTTGATTCTGCTGATGAAGCTTGCTATTGTGTTTTGAAATTTCTGGAAAGAATTTTTTTTTTTTCAGAAGTTCAGGTCGGTCCTTTTATAATGGCCAGTTCGGCTTTCACCTTCTGCATTGTTTTTGTGGCCTGGATGATCCACCTTTTTGTGGATCTCGTTGAGTGTCTTTTCTATCCATAGTCTGAATTCTATGTCTGTCATCAGGTACAGGTCATTCTGAATGAGTTTCATTGCTTCAAATCGAGGAAGCACTTTTGTGGGTGTCTACTCATTAAAGCATTTGGGATTACTGGGTGTGTGTGTGTGTGTGTGTGTGTGTGTGTGTGTGTGTGTGTGTGTATGTGTTTGCTTGTTTGTTCTTTCTTATCTGTGAGGGCAGATTCTTTTTTTCTTTTTTTAATTAGATAAGTTTGCTACTATTGGGGAATAAATTTTGTTTTTTGATGTCTTCTCTCCTGTGGCCCACTTGTTGGTGGAGGGGGTACAACGTGGCAGAAAGGATGGTGAACTGGGGGAAAGCATCTAAAACTGCTTCGCTATTGCAGTCTGGCAGAAACAGGATGTTTCTCTTATGTCAGAGTCTTTCCCCTTTCTATGGGGCAGGCAACAGGGATCCTGTCTGGAGCTCTGGTGTCCTCCTCCACAGACTGCTTGTCTGTCAGTAGGATTTGCAGCCAGGAGGAGTCCCATAGCTCTACTCTGGCTCAGTTACTCTTGGGGTTATGTAATGGTCTCCTCCAGTCTGGGCTGGACTGTTCCTTTGGTCCAGGGGTAGAAGGGAAGCAGTAGGGGGTTCCTCTGCTGTCTGCAGGTAGATAGAGTCACTGCCACTGCTACACTGTGCAGAGACTCTCTGCTTAGATCCCACTCTGCTTTGTGGGAGTGAGTATGGCAACCATTGCAGCCCCTAAGGGCAAGCTGGTCTGCATACCTGACCTGGGGCAGCAAAGGCTGCTGACAGTGGAGAAAGTGCCTCAAATTGGTCATCATCCCTGCTAGGTTCTGAGGAGGGAGGGAGGGAAGCACATCTATGACACAGATTGCCCCTACAGGGTGCTTCCCACCAAGTCTCTTTCGGGGGAGGGGTTGACTCATGACTGCAGTGCAGGACTCCTGGGAACTGGGGTTCCCTGTGCTCCACATGGGACTTGCCAGTGCCTCTGTTTTTATTTAAGGTAATGCTCTTATCCTAACCAGTGCAGTAGGGGTGAAGCGGTGGGGGGGGGGGGGGTTCCTTGACTACCTCTCCCTTTGCTGAGACTGCATAGGCTTCTATGTGGTAAGTGGAGAAGAAAAGCTGTTGTTTCACCCACCCCTTCTGCCTCCAAAGGCACTCTCCCATTCTCTTGTCATGGCCACTTCTAGGGGTGTCTGGGGCATGGAACTGTCTGATTTCTGCATCCCCTCATGGCTGTCTGGTAGACCTCAGCTTGAGTTTTCAGCAGACCTGCAAAGCCCTAGGTTCTGCTCCTTCATGTAGATTTCTTTGCATAGTGCTGCATTCAAGCAATATCTTCAGTTGGCCATCTTGGACCTCCCTCTATATGCATTTAAATAAATTACCTGCAATGAACATGGAGCTCACTGATATCTAAATCTATACTTATGTGCCATAGAAGTTTTTGAAAATCTACTCATTAAATCCCAGTAAAACATAACTGTTATTTTCCTGGCACAAGTGCAGAAATAAAAGTATAAGAGTAGAATGCGTAAGATAATTATTGTCACTTTTACTTGGAAACAAACTTATCCCTTAGTCATTCTAGAATAACAATTGTCTTGCCTTTAGAAAACATAGTATCCATTATCTTGGTTAATACCTATTGGGCCCAAAGATTCACAGTACATGAAAACACATTGGGAATTTTATACTCTTCACTACTAAACTCATTTCTACCATTTATGTCTCTTTTGCTAATAAACAATAGAGCAGTATGTACATGAAATAATTCAGCTATGAAAATTATTTTCTTGGTTTTTCCATTGATGAAATAAAAATATTAATGTAATCAGATTATGCTTTTTCTCTACTTAAAAAAATCCACTTTGCTTATAAAGATGTCAATGGGGATGGTGCTTGAAATAAGTGTGTGTATGAGAGTATTTGTGTATATACATGGATGTGTGTGTGTGTGTGTGTGTGTGTGTGTGTGTGTGTGTGTATGTGTAGCATTACTCTAGAACTTGGATTGATAACATCTTTTAGAAGTGATTGAAAAGACAATCTCAAAGTTCCACTCTATAAATTTGTGGAGTAGCCAACATTTTTCTTTGAGATTACTCACTTTTTTCTTTTCTGGCTTTTTCTCCCTATGTATCTCAGCCACCAACATACTTTCTAATAGTTTCAACTTCATCCCATATTACATTTTTCCTTCCGTTAATTGTTGTCTTATCACTTAGAGTAAATAGGGTGTTCTCTATGACTTGCTTAAAAATGCAAAACAAGTAAAGAGTAATGACTACTTCTGGGTGTTCATAATAATGGTAACAATAACAGTTACATTTTATTAAGCACATTTTATTTTATAAAAAATATACTTATACCCTGTCATGAATTTCTTCAACAGACTGTGAAGTAAGCAATTATTGTTATCTATAACCTTTGAGAGGTTGAAGAGCTTGTTTGAAATTTAGCAGCTAGCAAATTATTAAGCCATGATTCAAATCTAGGGATGCCCAAAGTTCTTACTCTACCACAACAAAGTTATACCACAATGACCGTGCACTTGGTCAGCCTGCTGCCACACCTGCTATAGCACATAGTTTATAGCATATAGTATATTCTACAGAACTTTCCATATGTACTTGCAAATAATATATATTCTGATCTTTTTCAGTGAAATATTCCATAAATACCAGATACAGCAACGTGGTTGATAGTGTTCAGGAATTTAATATCATTACTGAGCTTATGTTCAATTGTTCTTTCAAATACTTAGAAGAGGTATTGGAATATTCAACTATGTGTTGCGGTGTCTATTTTCCTCTTCATTTATGTAAGTTTTTGCTATGTGTGTTTTATAACTCAGTTTTAAAGTGCAAAAGTCTTCACAATATTTAATTCCTCCTGATATATTGGTCATTTTGCCATTATGAAATGACTTTTACTTCTAGGAATGTTGATTAATGCCTAGTGTAGCATAATATAATGTCTTCAGCTCTTTTATGCTTACCATTTGCATGGTTTACCCTTTCTATTTACTTTCTACCTGTTTGTATGTACTCTTGTAAATAGCATATAGTGGACTCTTTTTTTAGCCTGTTTGACAGTCTTTACTTTTTGCCTAGAGTATTTTGTTCATTTATATTTAATATATTTTTGCTATGATTAGACATATATCTTAAATTTAATTATTTTCAGTATGTCCCATGTCATTTTTCCCTTCCTTTAATGTCTTTGTTTGTTTAACAAATATTTTTATGTGCATCATTTTCATTTGTATCACAATCATTTGTTTCATTTGTATCACAATCATTTGTTGACTTTTTAACTTAGTGATTGTTCTAGAAATTATAAAATGTATTTTATTTTATTAGAGTCTTCTTCAGGTTAATATTGATGCAATTATGGTAAAATCTTGCAACTTTGTCTTGTAACTTTGTTTCCTCCCTTGTCTTTTGTTCTAATAGGGAGTAAACAAAGTTATATATGTTATAAACCTAATCTAGCAGTGCTATAATGATTGCTTTATATAAACTTACATTTTTCAGAGAAAGTAAGTGAAGAAAAGATAAAATACATTTTATATAGCTTTTTATATTCACATATTTTCTTTTTTTTATGTTCTCATTTCTTCCTGGATTCAAGTTACTGTGTAGTGTCTTTTTATTTTAGCCTGAAAGACTTTCTTTAGTATTTCCTGTAAGGCAGATCTGCTAGAAATGAATTATCTCAGTTTTTATTTATGTATAACTGTCTTTGTTTCACCTTCATTTTTGAAGGATAGCTTTTGTTTCTTGAAAGATATTTCTCCCCCTAGCATTTAAATATGTCATTCCTCTGCCTTTTAGCCTCCATTGTTTCTGACAAGAAGTCAGCCATTAATCATATTGTTGTTCCCCGCTATGTCATGAGTCATTTTTCTCTTACTGTTTTCAAGATTTTCTCTTTCACTTTAGCTTCTTGACTACAATATGTCTGACTGTGTATCTCTTTGTGTTTATCTATTAAAGCTCCTTGAATTTTTGCATTTACAAAATACTTTTTAATCAAATATGAGAATTTTTCAGTCATTAGTTTTTAAAATAACTTTTAAAATTTCTTTTCCTCTCTTCATTCTATTACTTCCATTACACATATATTGTTGCATTTGAATTTATCCCACAGGTCTCTGAACCTCTGTTCAATTTTCTTGAAATTTTTATCTCCTGTTTTTCAGATTGGGCAATTTTCTTCAACATATCTGCATCAGTGTGAAACAAAGTAAACTTGACAATGAAGATTGTATTTTTTCACTCTTAAAAAAATCTTTTTTTTTCTTTTTTATCTGGTCTCAACTTCTTAATCTAAAAAACACTAACAAAGGCCAATCAATCTCTGAACAGATGATAGCTATAGGAAACAGAAACACCTGCACTCTCAAAACCTCAGACTTTTCTGTAAGTGGTGTAAGTGGAATGAAAGGTATAGTGTGGCTCTAAATCTTTGGTGCAAGATTTGTTTACTATACTCAGCAAAATTGAAGTCCAGCAGTTAACATGACCCATCTCCTTTTAAAAAATAAGTTCTATTGGGTATAGGAGGGAACAAGCAATGGCAATGTGACTTCCTATACCAAGTAGCTGATCAATGTATTTCTTCCAAAATCAAAGAATACTTGCTCTGAGAGTAATTCTAATAAATGTAACATTTTTTGAAGAAAAGTTATTTATCCTTTCTTGTGCCTCACTTTCCTATAATCTGTAAACGGAGATGATAGTAGGTGTTTTATGGAGTTGTAAGAACTAAATAAGTTAATATATATGTATATATAAATATGTTAGAAAAGTGGCTGGCACATAGCAAGCACTCTATGTTTTAATCTTTATTTTTTGTGATTACTTTTCATAATTTTATGGTGCTTTAGAACTCCAGAGATGAATTAGTCTACCAAGTGAAATGGCACCCCAGCTCTTTTCTCAATGTAGCCATGGGCCAGCCTAATTTATCAGAACTTGTATTGTCCATACTAGAAGATTGTTTTCAATGATAAATTATCTGAAGAATCATCATAGCAATATTTATCAGATATGGAATTCACAGTCTGTGTGAAAGGACATAAGATGAAGTCAATATACCTAATGTGCAGCCATTTTAACATTGCTTAGTTTTGTCATGTTTTTCTGGCAGCTGACTTAAATTTACCCTCTAATCACTAGCCAAGGACTGAACCGGTTTCTCGGAGGTAGCTATTGATAGTTGCTTTTCAACACCCTCCCCAGCTTGTTTTGTAAACAAGTTAACCTACTCAACTTTTCATGACCTTCCTGACACAGACATCATCAACATGGCAGCAGTCATGTGACTGACCCATTCATCCGCCTGTTGTCCATCACCTGATGTTAGTACCTTTGCTTACCTGCCCTTCATGATGACACGGAGCAGACTATCACCCAATCACCTTAACAACCTTCCCCCATCAAAAGGAAGGTTAAAAAGGATTTGACTTTGAACAGTCATTTGCCATTGCTTTGCCAAGTTATGGTCTGACAGTGTGGCTCCTTGAGATATGGTCACCATGTTTCTTTTACTTTCTAAATAAACTATATTTTTCAATCTAATTTCTGTGCAATTCTTTGCATCTTTCACGCGGCACTGAATCACAGACGAGACACAAACCCCAGTGGGTTTTACCTAATACAGTGATTAGGATGACATTTGCTTTTGGCTATTTTTAAGAGAATAGTCAACTCAATCATATGAAAGTTTGCTTTGTTGTTATAAACATTTCCAACGTGATGCCATCATCTATCAGATCCTGATTTCTTAATGCACCTGTGTGATGCAATACAAGTTATAACAAATTTGCATCTTTATAAACTATTTGCATTCCAGCAGCCCCTTCCCTTACTTCCAACAGTTAAATTTAAATAGGAATAAATTAAGTTTATTCATTTCCAGTGTCTTGGATCAATCTTATAAGCTACCAGAGAAATAAATTAGCTACCTAACTGACAAAAATGTTTGGCAAGGTGACCAGAACAATTATGCCATATATATTATTTTACTAACTACTAGAAAATATAAATCACCTCACCGAAAGATATATTTGCTTTAAAAGCACTGAATTTATGAACCTATTAGAAAAGCTACATCTAGAAAAAAAATCAGCATAAATTCCCTTAACTAGGAAGCCCTAAATAACTCTAATTAGAGCAGTTGAAGTGGGTTTTACTACAACTCAGTTTCCCACAGAGGGCCTAATCAACCTTTATGCATAATAAACACTCTGTAAAGTTAAAGTGTAATCTGTGTGTGCAAAGGGCATGGGAAAGATAATCTCCCCAGAGAGACTAGCTCTTCACAGAATAGCTCAGAACTAACAAAGGTCTAAAATAAATAAATAAATAAAAAAGCTCTACCTGTCAGTCTTAGCAGCTCCAATGTAAATGTAAGTGTTTTAGATACTTCTGTTATATCTAATGTAAATTGTGACATTATTTTGGTATATTCAAGACAGATCATGACTTTTTTGTGTGTAGCATATGCAGTACTTCAAAGTTTATTACACAATGACAGTCAAATATATTTTTAGAACTGTCTTCCTAAGTCTCTATAAAATCTAAGAAGTCACACATTTCCAACTCATGTTACAAAACTCTTCCCATTCAACGATACTTGAATACTATTATAAATCACCCTATTATTTATATCATTTACATACGTTGACATTTTTCAAGATCATTCTAGTAATTCTCTCTTCACTAAGTGGCTCCCTAAAGCAATGGGTGAATAGGTGCAGGCAGGAAGTGCCTCAGTAAACCTTTGTTGACTGGTTATTTGAAGTTTATCCTATTTGGATTAAGTGTTTAATACAGTGGTGCTGTTCTTTGTTCCACAAAGTCCTTGGTAACTTAAAAAAATATTTGTGTTAATGTTAGGTCTTGTGCAGGAAGCAATGAGAGGAATCAAGGTGTTGAATATTAGTAATTCTGAGATCTTTACCTGACTTTTCCCTTTTGTATTCAAAACTGACTAAAAAGGATCCTGAAAGTGCTATTTGCAATGATTTCAAGGGATGCAAAATTTGACTGTGAAGTTCATTGCCCAAGAATTGGGCCTCTAACTTGGTTTATAAGTTTCTACCTCAGATTTGATTTTTGTGTGTGTGCTTAGTATTGCTCAAATGAGAATATTATACAGATATCATCTAAGGCCTGCCAAAGACTAATGTTGTTCTTTATTTTTAAAGTATTTATTGAGTGTAATAGTAAGTACTGGAGATAGAGTAGTAAAAATAGAGACTGTCCCTGACCTCAAAGAACTTCCTGGTGGCTCTGGCTTACTTGCTTTGAAGAAGCCTGCATCTTGGACATGCCTGTGCTGCCTCCATTTCCACTTCATTATACATACCATTGATCTTGAACAAACACTTGTACTACCATGATGTTTTGTTTTTGATTATAGTTTATATCACTTTTACTATTTACGACTCATACTTATTAAGCTCTACTTTATGCAAGGCACTGTGTCAAATGCTTTCACGGGATTATCTCATTTAGTCCTCACAACAATGAGTACTGCTATTATCTCTATACAGCATGTAATAAAACTGGATCTTAAAGAGGCTAAATGCATTGTTCCAGGCTACACAGATTCCACCTAGTGTAGCTGGAATTCAAACCTATAATAGTTTTACTCTAGAACTTAATAAATATAGTAAACTATCTCATGCTCATGTTAGTCCTTTTGTCTACTCTAGCAATTTGTACCTAGAGAGTTGTGTATATGCAGAATAGGGCAGGCACAATGTGGTCATTAGTAGTTTTAAACTCTAAGATAATGTTTTGAAACGCACCTCTCAGATCTTCCTCCCCAGAGATTCTGATCTGCCTTTTGGTGGTTGGAAGGACTAATAATTTGATTTTAAAAACTCTCTAGGGAATTTTGTTTCATCTTTTCTGGTTGAAAATCTTTAGGAAACAGTTTCATTTGCTGTAGATTTCCAGTTGGAACTCCTAGTTTCTAACTTTTTATCTTTGTTCTGGGTGTCTCTGTTCCCAACCCCATATTAAATATAAGCCCTGTGGCTCCTGGTACAATCCCTGTTTCCCTTCAACTGCTCCCCAAAAAGATGAGGACTTGAGGTTAGGTTTTCTTCTGTCCATAGTATAAAAAGGGCCATTTTCTTTACTCTCAATATGTTTTCCTTTGATGAAATAAGGGAATAAGTTTTATTAGGAGGTCAATAATTGCAGCATGATAGATGTAGGACAAATTGGTTGCAGCAAAAGAAAGTCCTAAAAGACATATGACTAGAAGTCAATTCCTAGGATCAGAACGTTTCAGGGAGGTAATTTAGTGTTTTCAGGTGACCTCTGGGCCATGTAGATGTTTGGTGAGAAAAAAGCAAAAAAGCATTTTCTGCTGACTTTAAAAATTAGGTATTTTTCTGGCATTCTTTAATTCAATCCAACATGCACTTACTTAGTTCTTATTTCATAGGCTACTTTGATAGATTTTATGGATGATACCAAAGTGAATGAGACAAACAAAAATTGCCTTCTTAAGAAGGCTATAAGGAAAAGATATGCTAACCAACAATGACTAACAATAATAAAAAAATGTAAGATGGGAACTGTAACAGAGGTTTAAAGCAATGACTGTGGAATACTTGGAAGCTGTTAACTTTTTCAGTTGTACATATCTTTGGATTCAAAGGACAACCACTCATGGCTAAACTTCATGGGAAAAGTTTCTGTTAAACATCTAGAGATTAAAGTAGCAAAGGACAGGTAAAAGCAGCAGGAGGAGATGCTGGAGAGGAACAAAAGGGCCAGGTCACCCAGGGTGTTGAGTATTATCTATGCTCAGCATTAGCCATCTTTTGGCTCAAATGATGCAATATGTTTCATGTGTGGAGTTGATGACTCTGACACAATGCTCACTATCTGGGGAATGGGCCACCTGAGACCCAATCCCTACCATTACACAATATGTCCATGTAATGAATATGCATGTGTACCCCCGAATCTAAAATTAAAAAAAAAGAAAACAGATTATTTTAATTTCTATTGACATAGATTTAAAGACATTGGCAAGTTCCCTTTTCTCTTGGTCATTCAGGCAATTAACTCTGAATGTATTTCCCAAGAATGACAGAAATGTACAACTTCTTTTTAGCTATTCGTTAGCAAATCTGCATGGTTTATACCAGTCTCGGGGCAAAATGGCCATAAAGAGAAGCAGGTAGAACTGCAGTTTCCATTAGTCAGTCCTTACATATTATGTGTCCAAGACACCAAAAATGAAAAAAGCCTGCATTAAAAATGACTGCCCTTACTACTAATTAGCATGATTAGGTTGTAATAATCTGAAAACTAAGTTTTAATAGCCAAATCTAAGGTTCAGCTTCAGAAAGCTAATTATTATGCCTATTACTTTATCTTCAAGTTTACTTTCCTTACTAAATATATCATCACCATATCAATATTGTCCTTGCCCCCATTCCATCCTTTCCTCTTCAGATCATCTCTTAACACATTCCAGCATCTCAATCATAAAAAAATGGCTAAATTGATCAATCTCATTTTATAAAGTATAAATCATTTTTCTAAAATCTCCTTTCTAATCTTTCTAAGGCTTGCATTATCCTGATTTTGTCATATATTTATATTTTCTTCTCAAATATGCTCATTAGCTGCATTTTTTTCAAGACAACCATTCATTACACTTCTTGTATAAAGAATAAAATTTAGCTTTCCTTTAAAATGTCAGGAATCCAGGATTCCATTTGGATCAATGACTTTGAAATGATTTGAAGTACGTAAACTGAAATTTATTGCCACTTTAAAAAATATGATTTGATAAAGGGCACAAAATCACTTATCACAAACCATGTAATGAATTACATCTGTCTATCTATTCAACAATGGACTTTTAGTAAAATTCTCTTAGCTATTTTCTTGGGATATAAAGGTAAATACCAATTATGGTTTATCTATGTTGTTTGCTGCTCATGACCTATACAATATCACATTCACAAGAAAATAATTATGCTACAGAAAATGTATCAGGACACCTGTTTTCTTTAGAATATTTTTAATGAACCAATTATAGGACAGTGAGTTGAAATATTCACTGTCTGGTTGATACATTGATTGCAACTACAAAAGCAACTCATAGATGAGAGAGAATCAGTGTGGCCTTTGTTAATTAGGGAAGGATTAGGAGAGAAGCTGAGACTACATAGGAGCCTTGAAAGATGGTTAGCAATTAAATAAATGAAGGCAAGGAGACATGTCCTTCTAACTGGGGGAAGGATGAGAAACAACTCCCTTTCCCTTAATATCTGGGCTATCTTTTACTCCTATGTATTTGTCTGCATGCACACACTAAACAGGACCAGTTGAAGTCAGTTCTTCTTTTTGGAGTCTTGCTTGTGGCAACTTTGGCAAATTATTCATTTGGTCTTTTTACTTCTATCAGTCAGATGGACAAAAGATACAGAAACTTAGAGAAATCATTCCATCTAAAGGGTATCCCTGCAGTTTGACTCATTTATTGTTTTTATGTGAAAAGAGGGGATGCTCCCTAAAGGCAGGGACCATGTTATTTTTTTCTTATTTACAATATATAACTAGTTTGTGGTAAGTGGTCAATAAATATTTGAAATGTTAGATAGAGGAAGAGAGTAGAGATTATAATTTCCCATTGCCTCTTAGAAGGGAAGTGTAATGAGGAATCTGTGAACCTGCAAAAACTGATTTTATTGATTAACAAAAGGAATATAGTGCTGAGAAATCATTTTTTTTTATAAAATCATAGACTGCTAGAAACCTTGCAGTTTGAAGCCATATCAGGAATAATTGAATAGCCTATTTCTCATGGGGGATCTGAGATGTGTTAAAATTACTTGAATTTTTAACCCATGTTCAGAGCTCTAGACAAGTGGTTCCAAACAAAACATTCTAAATTTATTTTGCCTTTGTTTTCCAAGGGAACAGAAGCTTCAGTCCACTTTGCAGTCTAGACATAAGACTCCTGCTTTGAGCCAATCAAAACTCTGTTTCATTTAAATTTCAGTTAAATTTCACCCTTCTGTCAAATCTTAAAATAACCCTGCCTCTTCTTTGTTTGATTAGAGGCATTATACAGCTTCTGTGACATATCTCCCTCATTGCTGCAAGAAAATAAACCTGACTTTGTTAACCAAGTACTATGGTCTTTATTAGATGGATTTTTTTCAAACTTTAATACTTTAGATGAAGACATTGGGGAACTTTTTGTGCTAACTCATTGGAATTGCCGTGTGTGTGTGTGTGTGTGTGTGTGTGTGTGTGAGAGAGAGAGAGAGAGAGAGAGAGAGAGAGAGAGATTTGTATTATTTATTATGTATGATACAATATTTATATACAAGCAATTTCTCTAATCTGGGGTATCCATCTTTCTACCCTATTTCTCAAGCACCAGAAGTAGCTTTACCAATATCAAGTAGCCTGCCTATTATCTCCAAATCAAAGGGGAAGACTGATCTGTTTTCTCTGATGACCTATTGCATATCTAGTAACAGTTGTTTAAAATTAACTGCTGATGGTTTAAGGATTATGGGCTGGATAATTGTTTACCTCTTAGAGTATAATTTTTCCTTTAGCTTCATTATGAGTTACTGCATCTTCTAATACATTATGATTTCTATAACACCCAGGACAAAGTGCTTACAAGACACTCTTAGTGATTAATTCCAGGATAGATTTTTATCTTCTGAATATTTGAACAAATAGTTTTCTATTGGAAATGTCCAACTTGTTGAGGCATGTAGGTATTTTTCTTAGACAATTTTGAATGAAATGTACTTCTTTTTAAAGGGAAGTAAATTGAAGTAAATCAATTCAAGTAAATTGAAATTGATGTAAAGGGCTATGCTAAATGGTTATTAATGACTTGAACTATTGCTTCTCTGAAGTGATAATTTAAATGATAATCTAATGCTAGTCACTAGGGAAAATTGTATCTTAAATGGAACTCAAAATACCTCCCCTTGACAAGGAATAGTTGAGAATGATATGAGGCTATCCCATATTTTACAATGTAGGTGTACAAAGCTCTACCTGGCAATCAGTGTATCCAGGTGTTCCCCCAAGTATTTTGATGTCAGATGTCATTCTATAATTATTCTATCTGCATTGCTAAGGGCATTGTAGAGGGCAAGATTATCTAGTCCTGGATCAATATTGTCTCTTAAACTACTAGGGATGTTATAATAACAGATACATTGTTTGAAAATTACTCACATTAAATGAGCTATTATTTAATGATCCAATATTGGAATACTAAACCCATTTGAACATATTTCTGTTTATGAAATTAGGCTGGTTTACTATCAGTATTACCTGGCTCTTTTATGTTAATTAAACATATGTGGTTGTTTTGTTTTTATTATTTTTATTTAAATTTATTTATTTATTATAGACTTGTGGGGCACAAGTGAGGATTTACTACATAAGTGAGTTATATGCAGGTAAAGTTTGGTCTTCTAGGTGGTCCCCCCCCAGCAATGGACCAGCTACCCTTTGTGTTGTCACACATCCCCCACCCTCCTCTTTTTCTCCCTCCCTCTCTTCCCTAGCAGTGCCCAACAACTGCCAATCTCATTCTTCTGCTAATGTGACTAGTGATCAGGGACCAGTCCTGAATGAGAACATGTAGTATTTAGTTCTTTGTTTCTGTGACAGTTTGCTTAATATGACGGTAACCAACAGCATCCAAGTTGCTGCAAAGGCCATGATTTTATTCTTCTTTATGGCTGTGTAATACTCCATCATGTATATGTACCAAATGTTCTTATCCAATCCACTTTTAATGGGCAGTGGGGTTGGTTCTATGTTTTAGCTATTGTGAATAGTGTGACAATAAACTTGCATGTGCAGGTGTCTTTTTGGTAGAGTGACTTATGTCATTGGACATAAATCAAGGGTGAACAAATCTCAAAATAATACCATGCATCTTCTCAGATCACAGTGGAGTAAAATAAATATTGCCACCAAGAAGATTCCCCCCAAACACACAGAGACATGGACATTAATCAACATGCTGCTAAATAATTTCTGAGTCAACACAGAAATAAAAAGATTTCTGGAAATAATTAAAAAAAGACATATCTTATCAGGACTTATGGGATGCCATGAAAACAGTGTTAAGAGGGAAATTCATAACATTGCACACACAAATCAAGAAAGTAGAAAGATCACAAGTAAATACCTAATGTCACACCTAAGGGAGCTGGAAAGGCAAGATCATCTAAATCCTAGTTCCAGTAAATAAATCCAGATCATTAAGATAAAGTCACAGTTGCAGAATATAGAAGACAAAATTATAGACAGGGTCAACAAGACAAAAAACTTTGAAAGGATAAATAAGATCGACAGATCCCTTGCCAGATTTACTTAAAAAGAGAGCCAGAAAAAGTCCAAATAAAAACAATTAGAAAGAAAAGGCAGGTCACAACTAACCTTGAAGAAATTAAAATGATTATCAGAGATTACTATGAACATCAGTAGGCAAATAAGCTAGAAAATCTAAAGGAAATGGAGAACATTTTGACATCACACAACCTCTGAAGGTTGAAACAAGAAGAAATTGAAACTCTAAACAGACCAATGACAATCCAGAAAATTGACTCAGTCATAAGAAACCTCCCCACCAAAACAACAACAACAAAAAAACCGAGCTAGTTGGCTTCCCAGTTGAATTTTACAAGACATACAAGGAGGAGCTGATACCAATCTTATTGAAAGTATTCTAGGCAATTGAGAATGATGAAATTCTCCATAACATCATACTGATACCCAAACTTGGCAAAGACCCAACAAAGAAAGATAATTGGAGGCCAGTCTCCTTGATAAACATAGACACAAGAATTCTTGACAAGATTCTAGCAAATAGGATCCAACAACACATCTTAAGTATCACCTATCATAAACATGTGGGCTTCTTTCCTGGGATGCAAGGCCAGTTCAACTTTCGAAAGACAATAAACGTAATTCAGCATATCAATGGATACAAAACCAGGAACCACATGGCTATCTCATTAGATGCAGAAAAAGCATTCGACCAAATCCAGCATCCCTTCCTGATAAAAGCCCTCAAACACCTAGGCATAAAAGAAACATTCCTAATATGGTTGTTTTAAAAAATTATTTTCACTGAATGGATCAGAATCCCCATAACTGACTTCAGGAAGCCTTCTATCTATTCTTGCCAAGAAACAAGTGGAAAGGGAAGAGGGATGCTCATCTCCAGAACTTTGGTCAACTCCTTGTGTATAAAGCACTAACAATGATGCCATCTTTTAGTACATTATACCTGTATGTCTTTTTTTATTCCCCTCCAATAAACAGAGCACCAGTGGAATTTTGGGACAGCCCTTTCTTTTTTTTTCCACTTTTAATTTTTATTTAAAATTGTGGGGGGTACAATTTAGGGTTAGTTATACAAATATTCAATGTGCAGGTACCCTTGTTGATGAGGTGTGTCCTCCCTTCCCCAAGGGACAACCCTTTCAACATCAATGTGTCTGTAGCTAACCAATAGTAAGCTTCTCCCTAAGTGTGTCTGAAAAAATGATTTTTTTTCCAGATGAATTGTAGAGACTGTGTTAACTGGAGGTTTATTTCATTTCATATCCTTGCTCTGAAAAGTCAGGTGTAAGTCAAACTTTATTTGAAATGCACTAGAGAAGCTGGCTATATAAAGAAACCCTAGGTTAATACTTTTATAGTTTGAATAATCACCATTGTATCAACTGGGAATTTTATGAATTGACTTCTGAAGGCAAGGACTGCCTGCAGTGAGTTACCAGGAGTTCCATGACAATTGCATTTCTTTGTTCTGATATGCATAAGCTGATAGATAATACATGCCCTCTCTCTTTCCTCAGACTTTCCCTTTTTTTTTTTTTTACAACTCCACCAATCATAATTACTATTATTTTATTACAAAGTTTGCCAGAGTGTCTTGATAGTGATATTCACCATCGGGAGAAATCCTGCTACCGTGAAATCAATTATAAGATACTTTTTTTTTTTTGAGTTGGAGTCTCACTCCATCGCCCAGGTTGGAGTGCAGTGGTTCACTCACGTCCACCCCAGTGTCGACCTGCTGGGCTTTGGCGATGCTTCCGCCTCAGTCTTCCAAGTAACCAGAACTACAGGCACATGCTACCACACCCAGATAATTTTTTGATTTATTGCAGAGATGAAGTCTCACCAAGTTGCCCAGACTGTTTTTGAACCCCTGGGCTCAGGTAATTCACTCACATCACCTCCCATAGTGCTAGAATTATAGCTTGAGCCTCTGTGTCTGGCCATAAGACATTTTTAGCTATAAGGTTGGGTTCTATACACGGGCCTATATGAGGGTCTTGCTATGGAACTTCAAATTATTGCTATTTAAGTAATTTCACATTAAAAAGAAAGCAAAAGTAAGTTAAGGATTGTTTTTAAAATGAGCGTATTATCCCCATATTGTATTCATTAATCACAATTTTATATTGAGTTTGACATTAACTTCAGCTTCCACAGAATGGTTCCAGGAAGCGTTATCATCAGATGGAATTTATATTCTGAACACTGTATTGTGCCATTTTCATAGATTAGTAAAGTGGGAATAACAGATTAGTAAACTGAAAAGAGGAAAATATCAGATACACAGTTATATTTCCCAGAACAATACCTGGTTTATACTAAGTTCTCAATTTATATGAGTTGATTGAAATAATAAATGAACTTCCTGAGATTAACATCATTTAAGTAACAAAATGACATCTGAATTTAGGTCTCTCTATGCCTAAACTAGATGACTATAAATTGTGCTTTTGAATTCTTAGAGTATTTATAAATTTTAATTTTTTCTTAGTTATTTTGATCAAATTAAATGACAGTTGACAATAATAGAGAGGCTAATGTATACACTAGGCATAAAATGGAAGATACTTACCAATACAAGCCTATTTTATATTGAGAGGAAAAAGCTTCCATATAACCACAAATTAGAGCAAAAGTTTATTTATTTTAGGTTTCAAATGGGTCTAGAAGAGAAATCGTGAATAAAAATATGAACAAGAGGGATTTCTTGCTATATTAAGTAGACATACAAAGAGAGATGTTACTCTTATTGAATTGGATTCACATTAAATCAATAGCAGTTTATCCAGCTCATCAAGAATCCAAACATCCAGAAAATCCAAGCAGCAAATTATTTTATTTTGAGGAAGACAAGCTGTGCAAAAAACATTTTAAAACTAAGGAAATTCCAAATAATAGCTTTGACTGGCCAGCTGAATCCTAGAACTGCTCAGCACAAAAATGTTATTTAGTTCACACTCAGTAACTGCCAGCTATTACTGCTACTCAGTGAAAGAAAAGGTAAGAAAATGATCCTTCTTGATTTCTGTATTAGTTCTTAAAGAACATTCTCTATGATGAATCCATGAACACCTGGCATATTTTATTTTCTCTTGCTCAACCAGATTTTCTGCTGTCATTTCTTCCCTAGTTGATTGTGAGCTAATTGGATGAAGAAATATCATTTTTTCCCTCATTCTCACCACAGTACCTAGCATAGTACCTTGTATGCAATATTTAACGTATTAAAAAGAAGGAAAAGACCGGGCTCAGTCTGTAATCCCAGCACTTTGGGAGGCTGAGGTGAGTGAGTTACCTGAGCCCACAGGTTCAAGACAAGCCTGGGCAACTTGGTGAGACCCCGTCTCTACAATAAAATATAAAAACTTAGCCGGTGCGGTAGCGCATCTGTAGTTGCAGCTACTTGGAAGGCTGGGGCAGAAGAATTGCCAGAGCCCAGCGGGTTGATGCTGGGGTGGCCGTGAGAGTGCAACTGCATTCTAGCCTGGGCAACAGAGTGAGACTCCAACTTAAAAAAAAATAAAATAAAATAAAAGAAGAAGAAGAAGAAAAGGAATAATATAAAAAGCAAGGAAGAAAGTATATTTTAAAATAACCACTTAAATGTATTAAGTTTTGGCATATCCTAAGTTCTTCATAACCACTGCCTAATTTTATCCTAGCAATATCTCTGTGATGCATAATTATCAATAGTTTATGGATGAGACACTTAAAGTTTGAAAAATATAAATAATTTTCCAAAGATCTCACAGACAGTAAATTGTATCTTTTCCTCTTCAAAATTCTATTTCACCTGATATTTAATGCTGCTTCAAAGGTAAGGAAGAAAAGAAAAATGAAAGAAGAAAATAATTCTGCGAGGAAATGAGGGAGGATGACATAATGAAAATGAGTCGGGGAAGCAAGAACGAGAGGAGGAATCTACTTGGGACCTGTTAGCGATATGCTTTGATATGTAAGAAGCTATTTAGTTTATATTTAAGCTTTTAAAAAAATGTATACATGAAAAAGCATTAAAGGATAGAGGTGGGTTCTTGCAATATTGCCTTGAAAAATTTTATTTCCAATGAATTCTGTGGCGTGTCGATGACTTCCATACAAACAAAATTGAGCTTGGAATTATACAAGACCTGTTACCCTAACTAGGTTGGGACTGTGGTCATGGAGAAACAGTAACAAACTCATTCCCTTTAACCAGTCAAGTGGTTTAAACCAGGATTTTGGCCTTTTTGATGGCTTAACAGTAGTGTCATTTGGTTAAGTCTCAGGCTGAGAGGCACAGCAATGACCAATTCATTATCAGAATCTGGCGATCCTCATTTCACGTTGTTTTCTGTTATATAATAGTTTATTATTTTAATTTTCAGTGCATAATTTAAGATACCAAGAAACATTCCTTAGGAAGACCCCAAGTAGGACTTTGTCTTCACACCATGTAACTTCATTATGACTTGAGGAAATTTCATTGGCAGAGAGATAAGCAAAGTTGGCACCTTCTAAAGTTGACTAATGTCTTCATAGCTCTTTAGTCCACCCAGCATACATTCCATGTGATCACCGACATAGATTACTTGCAGATCATAAGCTCTACATCATTTGGAAATTATTTTGATCAAAAATGAGACAAATTCAGGTTGGGTATGAAACGTCTGGAGATATATGCAGATTATAGTCCTGAAATTTGATCCTCTTAATAAAACAAACATTAAATACCCAAAGTTTTTTTTTCTTTTTTTGCTTAGTGCTATAATCATTATTGAACAAAGCTTTATATAAATTCTTAATTGAGTAGAGAAAAAGCATAAAGACATAGGAAGTGAGAAAACAAAGACCAGGTAGAAATATTAATAGAAAGATTGTCTTCCATTGAGAAGTGGGGACAATTGAAGTCCTCTTAAGAATTAAGGAAAGTCCTTTTTTCCCCATAACACCCTTAATACTCGTTTTAGAAAATGGCAAAGGTGATTGACACCTTATTCATTCTACATACATTGTGGAATACCTATTACCATCAGGGAGTGAATGAAAAATATACTTAGACTGTTTAACCCCCAAACTCCTTTAAATATCTGTTATACTCTCCTGTAAAAGGAACAGAATAGTTACATGACTACTACATTTGCTTACACTGAATAAGAGATGGAACACACTATGAAGCTTAAAAAAATAATGACTTGGGCCAGAAGCATGAAGAGTGGTAGAAACTTTAAGGATAAAAGAAATTACAATGGGATGTGATAGCTAAGGATGGAATTCTCTGTTATTAGCCTTTAGGTGGAACTAGTATAAGGAAGTTGAAAAGTGAGCTTCTGGCAGAAATGGGGAGAACAGTTATTCTTTGCTATTTAACATCTGTTAAGGTACTTCAGTGCCCTAAGAAATTATGATTACAGCATATATTTCTTTCATTAATAACTTTTAATTTAAACATTTAAAAAGTCTTCTTAATACATGATTCAGAAAATAAAGTTTAAATCAAATATATACCACTGACACGATAATGTTCTCATGTCTTGTTTCCTCATGATCTTAAGTACTTAATCATTATTATTGGCAGAATGATTATGAGAAATTACAATTTTTTAAACCAAATTCTTTCTGATGGGTTTTGATAAAGTCAAATGCCAGAAAACATACCTCTGCACAGCATTGTAATATAGTTGTATTATACTACTTGCATTTAGAAATAGTGTAATTTTAAACAAACTTCCATGCCAATTTACAATAGAATCAAGTTTTTACTTTCAAAAAGAAACTAAAATAAATAATATATTAAATTCAGGGAGAAAAATTAGAAACATCATTATAAAATTATATTTTCTACTTCATACATTCATTCAATCGAGGAAATCTTTTTAGAGGATTGAGATTTCAATTTTCAGGAATTTTAAAAAATGAAAATAAATACAAATAAGCAAAACTGAAACAGGCAGTCAAAGCCAATGTGAATGCATAGCTGACAGGGCCAGTGTAGTAGTTATGTGGAGCAGGTTGAGGACCATATTCCTGGATTCAAGTCCTACCTCCGCCATCTGCTGTTGTATAACTTTGGGCAACTTAACCACTCTATTCCTTCGCAATTTTCTTCATCTGTGAAATGGGGATAATAATAGTGCTTATTACATAGGATGGTCGTGAGAATTAAAGGAAGTATGTGTATCACTTAGGACAGAAAATGTATTCTACATAGGCACTTATTATTATAATCTGAAAGGTGTTGAGGGGTGAGTAGCCACCTTGACACTGAGAGATCACCGGGGAACTGAGGAATTGAATGAGAATTTAATAAGTGCAAACATCCATTATTTATTTGCTGTGGGAGAGGAAGATAAGGCTCATAGAAAATATACGCCCTTAGTTCAAGTCACATACACTGTACACATGCAATAAAGGAAATTATAATATTATATTATGGTAGCTATGAGCAGACAGACACAGAGTTTTTCTTTAAAGTTATAAATAAAAATGAAATTGTGCATTCATAAAAACAAAAAATTAATCTTAATAGATCATAATATATTTATTTTTATTATTTTATTTATTTATTTTTGAATTGGAGTCTCACTCTGTTGCACAGGCTGGAGGACAGTGGCACACTCACGACCACCACAGCATCAACCTGCTGGACTCAGGTGATCCTTCCACTTCAACCTTCCAAGTAGCTGGAAATACAAGTGAACGCTACCATGTCCAGCTAATTTTTTGATTTATTGTGGAGACGAGGTTGCACCAGGTTGCCCAGGCTGGTCTTGGACCTGTGGGGTCAGGCAATCCACTTGCCTTGGCCTCCCAAAGTGCTGGGATTATAGGCTGAGCCACCGAGCCTGGCCATAAAATATTTTTTAAATAGAGAACAATTTGAAAGTAAGTTCAAAACATTTAACTTAGACCAAAATTGTATGTATTTTTATAACTTGTAATTATTGGTAAAATTTTATTCCTCTGTAGATTTTGACATATCATCTGCCCTTTTAGTCTCATTTTCACTACTCACTGTCATCATTTTCCCCAAAGCAAGAGGTTTTTAGACCCACACTCTGATGAATGAACATTTTCTCTTTCTTCCAAAGTAAACATTGGACACATATTATTACCAAACATTTATGAAGTGTGCGAAGCAGGGAGAAGAAAAAATTGAAGGAGAATGGAGCTGACTTTAAAAGAAATCATTGAATATGCACATTATGCAATAAAATCAGTTTTCTTCAATCCCTGAAGACATTTCAAGTGAATCCAGAATGGCAGAGACTAAAAATAGCTTTGAGAATTAACAGGCTAGTGAGAAAAATAAATACTAGGATATCAATTAAAGCATCAAGAGAATGAATTATGTGTAAACCAAATGAAAATTGCCCTGATGAAAGGCTCCGAAGGTAATTAAAATGAAATTAAAGCCTGCGGTTTGAGCAGGAGTAGTGGCCTTTATCATTTCTGAAAAGTTAGAGGGAATTTAAATGAATAGCTTGATTTGAGATTTAATTTCAATTCTAGCATGACCTTTGTTAAAGCCCAAGTCAGAAATAGCATCATATGAAGGAAAGGCCTGTTAGATGGTGACAGTCTTGAATTATCAAGGAAGAAGGAGCAACAGAAAACGAATATACTGGTGGCTGAACGTGGGAAGTAAAGGTAGAGGTAATGCGAAAAACTAGGAGAGGAGGAAGGAAGGGGCTGGACAAGTACTACCTCTACCTGCAATTGTCCTGACTGACAATCCTGGGAAAACCATACTTTTTGTGAAGTCTTGACTTATGCATTTTTAATCTTGGCTTAGCCTTACCCATAATTTCTGGCTAATTTCTTAGCTAGATAAAGTAAACTTAATTGTTAACTGATTCCTAGACACTGTTTTTTTTTAAAAAAAATTTCATGTGTGATTTTAGTTCCAAATTCTATCACAGCAAGTGTATTGTTTTTCAAATAATTGGGAAAAAAAGGAATATTTGAAAAGGCAGGACAGGACTGCTGTGTTTCTAAGAAACCCATCACCAATGTGCTTAAGAACATGATGAAGGTGAGAAGACAGGAGAGAGGTTAATTGAAGTCAATTGGATATTACAATTTTAAAAATGCACACCACAGTTCTTCACCCAGATCAATAAAATATCTTATGTCCAATATATGAAATAGTTATAAATTTACCAAAAAAATCTTGCTTGATGTTTTAACCTTGAGGTTTAGGCTAATTCTGGAACATGCTTAAGGCTATAATATTTTATTTTATTTTTTGCATCCATCTGATAAAAAGACATGAGCATGGTCCTTAAGTGAACAAAAGATAATTCCATCTTTTTTTCACACAACTTTTCCCCCTAAATTATTATAGTCCTTTATCTCCTAAAGTCTAATTTTACCTGATTACATTTTAGTCCGACTTGATTTCTTTCAAAAACATAGTTTTACCTTTTAAGTCTCTAATTATAGGCATATGAGGAAGGTTCTACCTGATGCTATCTGAAGGGTGTACTGGCTTTGTTCTTCCCTGGTATCTTACTCACAACCTTTTAAAAGAAACCATGTGCCTTCTTCCCTGCTCTGGCTAATATTCTGAGCTTTAACATATCTCCTATGGGCTTGTCAATACAAATAATAGTATCTCCATAATACCATGTGCATTGCCATGAAAAAGAATGGCCTTGAAATTGCTGAAGGCTTTTCTTATTAGAAAATAAACACCTTTTGTAGATCATGTTTATTTTATTTTAGACAACATAGGGAAGCTAACTCTAAGCGAATGAATAATATAAAGCCTACCAGATAAGGGGGGATTGGAGGCCCATATGAAGTGGAACAAAGACAGCAGTCCCAGGGAGAATCTTCAGTGAGACTTCTAAATTGGGGCTTTGGGGGTGTCAGATCTATAACTTATGGCTTTCCATAGCACATCTCTCTCTGTAGAGAGATCTGAGGAATAAGAACTAATGATAGAAGTGGTTATAAAACAAATAATCAATGTGCAACAGCTAGGTGGTAAGTTCTTTGCTGGGGATTATATATTCAAAGATGAATAATATGTGACTCCTGATCTTGAAAAGTTTATTGTCAATTGGATAGTCAGATGCTTTGAATATTTTTTAAAAATCCAAAAAAATGTGAAAATTGCTATGCATCAAGTATAAACACAATTCTAAGGAATGTTAGAATAGAGATCATGTGTTGTGTATAGGGCAATCAGGGAGGTCTTCACAGAGGAAGTGATATGTTAGCTGACTTTAAACGGGTGGAGAGTAGTTTATTTGGCAGAGAAGAAAGAGGTAGGGACATAGCGAGAAAAAACAGAAGGAATTGTGTGAATTATTCTGTAAGATGAAGAGAAGAGTTTATAAATAGAAGAGATTATAGCATGGGGCATTGAAGTGAGTACATAGAAGGAGCTTGTGTCAATTAGTGAGTAATTAGCTCTAGACTAATTTGTATTCTGGTGCCAAAACAAACTTTAAAAGTAAAGTCCAAAAGTATCAAACTGATTTCAAATAACTTCACTGTATCATGGAACTAAGCTCAAGAATATTTGTAAGAATAAAAAAAGTCTATTGCCCAAGAAGTTAAAATTTGGAATGTCTGGCATTCAATAAAAACGACCATGTGAGCAAAGAAGCAGAAACATACTACCTACATTTAGGAGATAAATGGATAAATCAAAATGAACCCAGACTGACAGAGATTTTAGGATTAACAGACTAGGACAGCAAATGTTAGTACAAATGTAGACCATATGTTCCATAAATTAAGTTGAAATATGGAATAGACTGGGCGCAGTGGCTCACACCTATAATTCCAGCACTTTGGGAGGCCCAGGTGAGAGAATTGCCTGAGCTCACGGGTTCAAGACCAGCCTGGGCAACTCAGTGAGACCTCATCTCTACAATAAAAATAAAAATAAAAAAATTATCCAGGCATGGAGGTGTGTACACGTAGTTCCAGCTACTTGGAAGGCTGAGGCAGAAGGATCGCCTGAGCCCAGCAAGTTGACACTGTGGTGGCCCTGAGTATGCCACTGCACTCCAGCCTGGGCAACAGAGTGAGACTCCAACTCAAAAATAAATAAGTCAATGAAAATAAATAAATGAATAAATAAATAAATTTGGAATGTATTGAATTTATAGAGATGGAAACTAAAATGTCTGAAATGAAAAATATACTGGATGGGATATAAACATATAAAAAATGTTGAACATCACTAATCATCAGAGAAAAGCAAATCAAAGCCACAGTGAGATAGCCTCTCACACTAGTCAAATGGCTATTAGTAAAAAGTTAAAAAATAACAGATGTTGGAGAGGTTGAAAAGAAAAAAGAAGGCTCATGCACTGTTGAGAAGGTAAGCTAGTTCAACACAAGTAAAAAGCAGTTTGGAGGTTTTTCAAAGTACAATAATCTAACAATCTCAATACTGGGTATACACCCATAGAAGGATAAATCACTTTGCCAATAAGACATCTGCATTTGTATGTATATTGCAGCACTAGTCACAATAGCAAAAACATGGAAACAACCTAAGTGTCCTTCAGCGGTGCAGTGGATAAAGAAAGTGTGGTATACATACACCAGGGAATACTATGCAGCTATAAAAAGGAACAAAATCATATTTTTTGTAGCAATATGGATGCAGTTGGAGACCTTCATTCTAAGCAAATTATCACAGAAACAGAAAAGTGAATACCTCATGCTCTCACTTATAGGTGAGAGCCAAACACTGACTTTACATGGGCATAAAGATGGGAGCAACATTTGTAGGTGACTCCTAAAGTGAAGAGAGAGGAAGGAGTAAGGGCTGAAAAATCATCCATTGGATACCATGCCCACCACCAGGGTGTTGGGCCCAGTAGAAGCCCAATTCTTACCATTACACAATATACCTATCTAGCAAAACTGCACACGTATTCCTTGCATCTAAACAAAATAAAAATAAAAATTTCTTTAGAGAACAACAGATTATTTAAACAAAAAATTAATAGCATTGTAATATGAGGTTTATAACATATGTAAAATAAAAGGTAATACCAAAATATCACAAAGTTTGGGGGAGAATTGAAGTATATCACTTGTAAGTTTCAGATACTACACATGAAGCGGCGTAATACCACTTGAAGGTCAACCATGATAAGTTAAAAATGCAAACCATAAACTCTAAGTCAACAATTAAGTTAAGAAAACAAATAGCTATATCTAGTTAGCCAACAAATGAGATAAAATATAATTATAAAATTATTCAATTAATCCAACAGAAGGCAGGTCAAAAGGAAAAAGGCAACAAAGATTAGAAAAGATAATTAGGAAACAAATAACAAGATGATAGATATAAACATATAAACATAACCAGATTAATATCAATAATCACAGTAAATGGCACAATTTATATGTGCCTGTTAATAGGTAAACATTGTCAGGTTACATTTTAGAATCTTTTTATAAGAAACATACATCAAACATAAAGGCACAGAGGTTAATAAAAAAGGATAAAATAACATGCTAGCACATATTAATATAATGTTGAAGCTATATATATGTATATATAGTTGTTGTGGTGTGCTGTTGTTTTATTTTGTTTTTTGGAGTTGGAGTCTCACTCTGTTGCCCAGGATGGAGTGCAGTGGCACTCTCACGGCCACTGCAGCCTTTGCCTGCTGGGCTCAGGCAATCCTACCTCCTCAGCTTTCCAAGTAATTGGAACTACAGGCATATGCCACCACGCCTGGCTAATTTTTAAATTTATTGTAGAGATAAGGTCTCACCAAGTTGCCAAGACTGGTCTTGAACCCATGAGCTCAGGCAATCCTCTCACCTCGACCTCCCAAAGTGCTAGGATTATAGGCATGAGCCACCGCACCCAGCCTAAAGTTATATTTATATAAGACAAAGTAGATCTCAAAGGAAAGAATATTATCAGAGGTAATGAAATTATCTTATAATGAGAAAGAGGTCAATTCATAAAGAGAATATAATGTTCCTAAGTGTTTCTGTACCTAATGATAGCACTTTCAAATTCATAAGACAAAAAAGATAAAATTGCAAGGAGAAATAGACAAATTTACCATTGTAGTTGGATGTTTTAGTGCCAGTATTTCAATAATTAATAGTTCAAAAAGACAGAAAATCGGTAAGAATACAGCATGAAACATTTACCTAAATAGCCATATTGTGGGTCAAAAAACAAAAACCAGTAAATTTAAAAGAAATAGAGCTATGCAATTTGTGTGGAATTAAATAATAAATCAATAATACAGATATTTGGGAAACCCCAAATATTTGAAACTAAATTATACACTTATAAATAACCCACGAGACAAAAAAGAAATTATAAGTAAATTACAAGGTATCTTACACTGAATAAGAATCCCCCATTTATGAGATGCTCCTAAAAACATATTTAGGGGGAAATTCATAGTACTAAGCACATATTATATATTACAAAAAGATGTGTCACAGTGAAAAGAGCAAATTAAATTCCCAAATCAGTAGAATAAAAGAAATAATAACGAGTGCAAATAAAGGAAATAGAAAGCATAAACACAATAGAAAAAATCAATAAAACAAAAACAAGATTTTCTTGAGATCAATAAAGTTGATAAATCTCTAGCCAAAGTGTTCACAAACACGAAAAGAAAGAAGGTACAGATCACCCATGTCAGGAATGAGAGGTGTGACACTAGTAGAGTTCTTGAAATAAAAAGGATATTAAGCAAACAATATAAACAACATTGTGCCAATATATTTGATGACATATAAAATGAACAAATTCCTTGTATGACCCAAATTACCAAATCTCACACAAGAAGAAATAGGTAAACTGAATAGCCCTTAGCTATTAAGGAAATTAAAATTGTAGTTTAAAGCTTTCCTACAAAGAGAACTCCCCAGTGCAGATGGCTTTACTGGTGAATTCTACCAAACATTAACAAAACAAAATAGCAGTATTACAAAACTCATACAGACAATAGAAGGGAATATTTTTCACTTATTCTATAAAGCCAACATTACCCTGACACCAACTCAGACAAAAATATTACAAGAAAACTACAAATCAGTATTCCTCATGAGGAATGCAATGTTCTCAAGAATATTTTTTGCTAATTAAATTGATTAATATTTTTTTAAAAATACTGAATTGTAACCAAGTATGATTATACAAAGAATGTAACTTTTTTTTAACATTAGAACAGTCAATGTAATGCATTGTAACAAACGAAAAGACTATATGATCATCTCAATAGAAATAGAAAAAGTATATGAAAAAAAATCCATTATTCATTCTGGAGGAACATTTTAACAAAACTAAAAGTATAAGATAATTTCCTAAAATGGATAAAGGGCATAGATTAACAGCCTATAGTTAACATGATAGTCAATTGTGAAAGATTGGACACTTAACCTCTGAGAACAGGTACAAGATAATGATGTCCACTCTTGTCACTTCCATGTAATATTATGCTAGAGGTTCTAGGTAGCAGTAAGAGCAGAAAGAAAAAACATCCACATGGAGAAAAAATGAGTAAAATTGTCTTTATCTACAGATGATATGACTATCTATGTAGTAAATCTGAGTAATATTAAAACAAAGCTTATTGAATGAACAAGTGAACATACCAAAGTTGCAGGATGAAAGACAATATTTAAAAATCACATGTTCTCACTCATATAGTAGACCTTGATCACCCAACGTATTACCACAAGAAAATGACTGACAGTGGTGGGAAACGATGGGGGGGTGGGAGGGAGAGGGGAAGCAATTAATGGCAGTAAATACCTGTCTGGGGATGGGGGGACACTTCTTACAAACAAGGGTGCCTGAATGAGACATATTTGTGTACCTAACCCTTAAATGTACCCCTCAATATCACAAT